>JACXGJ010006886.1:0-32467 GCA_016801105.1 Esox niger
TGCAAGGAGGTGGAGGATGTAACCCTGCAAGGAGAGGGAGGATGTAACCCTGCAAGGAGAGGGAGGATGTAACCCTGCAAGGAGGTGGAGGATGTAACCCTGCAAGGAGAGGGAGGATGTAACCCTGCAAGGAGGTGGAGGATGTAACCCTGCAAGGAGGTGGAGTATGTAACCCTGCAATGAGGTGGAGGATGTAACACTGCAAAGAGAGGAGGATGTAACACTGCAAGGAGGTGGAGGATGTAACCCTGCAAGGAGGTGGAGGATGTAACCCTGCAATGATTAAAACAAATTGTGCGCTATTAAAAATGCTGGGTCTCATTGCGCACATTTCTTAACAGATGCATTAATGTCAGCTCACAAAATATTTTAATCTTCATAATTGTATTTTATTGGATCAAACGACCCTGGGCTATACCATAAAGAACCCAGACAATTCCATAAAGACCCTGGGCCATACCATAAATATCCCGGGCTATTCCATAATGACCCTGGGCTATTCCATAAAGAAAACGGGCTGTTCCATAAAGACCACCAGGCTATTCCATAAAGACCACCGGGCTATCCCATAAAGACCACCGGGCTATCCCATAAAGACTACCGGGCTATTCCATAAAGACCACCGGGCTATTCCATAAAGACAACCGGGCTATCCCATAAAGACCTGGGGCTGAAGCCCTGGAAGCCCATGCATAACAACACCACTGGTTTTACATTGGCCATCCAATTAACACATTGCTTCTGTTGATAAGCAACTGACTGTTAAGGTTATGGTCTGGGTTATATATAATTTAATAATTCAGATAAGAGTATGTTTTTGTTCTCTTTAAATTATTTCACCTTTATTTAACATGTTTAAGAGTTTAGATTACAACTCTATTTTCCAAGAGAAATTTGGCAAAAAACAAATGGCAGCAAAGAGAAGTTACATATGTCAATCACAACATTACTGTCACAGTCTGGTGTAGTGGAAGTGGAGGTGAGGACGAACTAGGCGCAGGCAGAGGGTGGCAGTCAGTGTGGATCTTTATTTGTAAAGAAACACCGAACACTTGAGATAAACCAAAACAAGCAAGTGAAACCAAACCTCACCACTAACATCAGGACACCCTGCAACATGGAACAACAACCAACTAATGGAGAAGAGGAGAAACATTTAAACACATACTAATGATCTAATTGGGACCTGGTGTGAGAGACAATTGGAGACAAAACAAATGAAGGGGACCGGGATGAGTTCATGAACATTGGGAAAACCAGGAAATGCGGGAGATGACAGAGCTGTCCGTCACCTCACCATCACAGTTATAACACAGAACCACATTTTGTGGTTGTACCTAGATTGTCAAAGGTACAGATCAAGTTAAAAGTCAAAGCATTTACAGCTTCCATATAATGTACCACCATATATTTGATTAAAAAATAATCAATTATAATCAATTATAAATCTGTTGATCTGACTTTATAAGCATAAGATCCAAATGCAATTCATTTGTAGTTAACAGATCCAGAAAAGGGTTAGGGTTAGAATTTTGTATAGTTAGGGATATATAGTTAGGGATATAGAGTTAGGGATATATAGTTAGGGATATAGAGTTAGGGATGTATAGTTAGGGATATATAATTAGGGATATATAATTAGGGATATATAATTAGGGATAGAAAATGATATAAGGGCTAAGCATTGGAAGGATAGTTTAGTTGTAACTGACTGTGCATCTTTATTCATAGCAACTTAAAGTTAACATGTAGATAATACCAAATGTCATCAAATAAATGTATAATCATTTGTGTTCCAAAAAAAAGCATGTCTCCCTTGTAACATGACCGAGAGTGAGTGACTGTAGAAAATAATCTTTGATGTATACAGCATGATATGTAAATTAATTAAGCAGTTGAGAGAAACTACAATACATCTGTCTGGATGTATGTGTATAATTAAATAGTGTGTGTCTTCATTCATTATTTACCACATCAAATTCATATAACAACGTTCACTAGCGACATTGTATACATGGACTATAAATCTTTTCTGAGAAACTCCATGTAGATTCGTATTTCATTCCTCTGAGATCAAATCCCTTGTGTCACTGCTTGCAGTATGAAATGTTACAGACACACAGACATTTTCTAGCTGTGGAATTTTTCATAGAAGGTATATGAAAGATGTACCACATTTTGTCCAGCGTAGGCATTTTACCTTTCAAATGCATTACCTGGATAGCATACACTATATCACACACCTGACTACACAGAGCCAAGGTGCCAACAGCAACCAACAGTATTAAATCAACAGAAGTCTCTGCACAAACTGGATCAATGCAAATTTTTACTTAAATTGTCTATAAGCTTTCAGTCATCAGACATTCCGCAGATCTGCTTTTCTAATGCATTCAGCTGAGGGTAAATAATATGGAGGACCCTCAATCATTGCAGTGTGCTTGATGCAATATTCCAAAGATCATTAAATCAGGGAATAATTAAACTTCTGTCAGGGTTCTCATTTAGTTCCTTTGGACATTGAGAAGTCCATAAATTTGAATACATTTTCATGCTTAATTTTGCCTCAATACATGCATCTTGGCCATGACATGTATCAGAGCAAAGATGTCTGGAGCAGATGTAGGGATTGGCAGAATGGACAGTTTTAAATCCTCTCTCCTTACTACACGTGACCTAAAGTAAAGCCAAAGTCAGCTGGATATGGCATGGATATAGTGAGACTGAACACAAGGAACATCAATTCAGCCATTTCCCCTTGTTCCAGTCTGTGTTGAATCCCCTACAGCTATCAGTGGACGGGCTATGGGTCTTTGGGTCTAGGGGTGCGTACTAGAGAACAATGCACTGTAAGAGAATGTATGCGGTAGTTGACGTGTAGGGGTAGGAGGTAGTTGACGTGTAGAGGTAGGAGGTAGTTGACGTGTAGGGGTAGGAGGTAGTTGACGTGTAGGGGTAGGAGGTAGTTGACGTGTAGGGGTAGGAGGTAGTTGACGTGTAGGGGTAGAAGGTAGTTGACGTGTAGGGGTAGAATGTAGTTGAGGTTGATTTATAAACTGTATATTTATCTCACTATTATATAGGCACATTTGAAAACCACACTCACGAATAACATTCTCAATGAACAACAATAAAGGTCACTTATCATGCCTCTCAATTGCCCTACAAGCACTAAAACTTGAGTAGATTCTGCAAAAATGTTTTAAGGGGCATTGTAGACAAAAGCCATTTTCCCTAAATCTGAATTAACTCAGGGTATTTGTAGGACTGACCAGTCTTTACAACACATTTGATAACAGCTGATTTTTCCATATTTTTTTTTCCATCAAGATATTTGGGGTTTTGCATTAAAGCCTCATACACAAACATCAACCAATGTCAAACCCTTCTGGAAGGCAGAGAGTCCCAGCATACTGAATTGTATAGAATTATATCTGAAGGTTCATACCTGTAATAAAAGGCATTGCTGCATGACAGACTGCATCTTGAGGTTTTAGTACTGAGGCTGAGGCATGCATATGAAGCATATCATTATAATCTGACATACAAGGTGCTTGTCCAATTTCTATTAAATGCTGAGAAGGCAATTCTTGTGAGAAAAATAGAAATAAAATTCTCTGCTTCTTCACCAACGCTGTAATGTTTTTTAAATAACTGAATCCCAAGGTTTCGGGAGGTGGGAATATTTTTGGGGAATATTATATATTTTGTTAAACTGCAGCTTAGGATCTATAAGGTCATTTTGAAGATGTTGGAAATCAAAATGTATATATAAAGTATTTAAATGCTTAAGCAAGAGACAGGCAAGAAAATAATACTGTGTCTTCAGTACAAAAAGGAAAATGACAGTTTCTCAGAGTTACAGGTGCAATTTATATACAGGGTGAACAACAAATGAGCAACATTTAAATTCTGCATTAATGTTTTGTGAACTTCAAAACCAGATTCAACCACATCTCTTACAATAGAATGGGCTCTATAACTAAGGTGATTCTGAAACCATAAGCAAGTTCTGACAGCAAAACCTAACAAGGTCAATTTCTTCAACTGTATCAAAAGCCTTTCACAAGTTTGCATTGGTGAGGTAACTAGGCAACAGGATAGATAACAGACAGTAGCAGGAGAGTGTAAGTAAATACAAGTGTGTGTGTGTGTGTGTGTGTGTGTATGTGGTGTTTGTGTGTGTTTCTGGCATTACTATATGTGTCCCCACAAAGATATTAAAAACATAGATTTCGGTCCTCACAAGATATTGTTGCCCTTCCCCGGTAGGATAAAAAGTTATTTCCAGCTAAGGTTCACGATGAAACCTACAAATGCAGCTAGTGTTTGAGCTTAGCTTCAGGTTTTGCCGTTCAGAGTTAAGAGAGGGATAAATAATGAATAAATTTACTGGTCTCCACAAGAATAGAAAAACAAATATGTGAGCAGAGTTCAGTTGGTACATACAGTCAGTACTAGGCAGTTATTGCAGTACAGGGTAACTTGCAGATAGCCTGGGTAGCCCTTGACTAAGTCACAGTTGTATGGCTTGGGGACAGAAGCTGTACAGGGCCCAGTTGGATCTAGATGCGATGTACTGATACCGCTTGCTGTTCCTGCGATGTGGTAGGATAGAGAACAGTGTGTGACTTCAGACACAGGAGTATTTTTTGATATGTAAGGACTTCCTTTGACACCATCTGGTGTAGAGCACCTAGATATTGGCTTGGGGTCATAGATGAAATTTGCCATACGCACCACGTAACTCTAGGTTGTCACACCGGGTGGTTGGCATATAAAGTGGATCTGTTGGGGGGAGATGGGACGGTTCCAGAGGATATGGCATAATGGTTTTGATGTGAGCCTTGAACTTCCTTTGAACGCATGTCATAGTTACATATGTAACACCACTGAACAACTGTAATTTTGGCAGGTTGCCATGGTGTTTGGGGGTATAGGGACTATGATGGGCAGAGTGAAACCTCTCAGTATTACAGACTGGGTCAGGTTGAAGGTGTCCATGGAAACACCTGTCAGTGTGTCTGGGCATGCTCTGAGTATGAGCCCTAATATTCCCATCTGGCCATATCCATCTGGACATTTGTTTTGTTTGTTTTTTTTGTTTGAGATTTTACTTCAACCCTGAAACACTGAAACTCAAAATCAATTATTGTGACATTAGGATGAAAATTAAAAAGGAAATATGTTGCTTTGTGTTGGAGGTGTGAGATTACAATAGGTTGAGTTGTGTTTAGGACATTGAATTAACATTTTGGTTTATCAGCCTCAACATCTGGATATTCCATACAATGCGGAAACAGAAAACATTTTCACGTATTTGTATTTTAAGTGGTGAAAGCATGCAATCAAGTTATGAAAATGCCTCAGTTTTTGTTGAATATCACTTTTGGTGCCAGACAGCACGCAAAGCTGTATTGAATGAAAACTCCATGAGAAAATCTATTGGCCAGCAAGAGGGATTTTTTTTCTTCTATTATATAGGTATAGTGAGTATGATTGCAAATAGCAGCAAAATACATATGGAAGGTATTCAAATGAAATACGTGCCTCTCTAAGTGAAAAAAGTCCCATTGTTTGTTGTTATTACCCTCACCTGTGTTTCTCCTTCCCTGGTCTTTCTTTTCAGTCATTATTTGGTTACCATCGTAACATTGTTTTTTCTTCCCATTGTTGTTTCTGTTTTTGTTACTTATTCCTCCCTGCATCTGTGCCCTGCCTTGTACCTGCAACTTGACACTCATAAATTGTTTGACTTGGAGAACAACTGGATCACCATAAAAATCATCAATATTAAAGTTCACTCAAATTACAAATGTACCTTTTTTCTTCAATTGTTTGGATGGAATTGCAAGACCCTTCAGCATCAAAGTGATTGAAGTTATTAATTAATTAGCATATTTAGGAGGTTCACTATGATTGTTGTAGGCCATTAAGATCCCGCCTCCAGCCTTTTGACCTTCAAAGCACTTGAACTAGTGGAGGTGATCCTGTAAGGGAGTGCATCATTGCCACAGAGTAAAGGACCAGTTGAAATATCATTGTCTCCCAAGAAACATTTGATATTAAAGAAACTAAATTACTGTGTCTTTCTCCATTAAGCACTGGGACTGCTCAGTATTCTGCTATTAAAAAAAATATGTTTAAAAATCACATAATTAATTATTATTATTAATAATTTAAGAATGTTTTATCAAAACAAAAATATAAACACATCATGTAAAATGTTGGTCCAAAGATTCGTTAGTCATGTTGTGTAGCAGCAGGACACAACCTCAGAGGTGGTAAATCAAAGAACTCGTAAGGAACAGATTTAATAACAACAGGCTCCAAAAAAAAATTAAGACTCGAAAGGGAACATCACATGCAACGACAACACACAAGAAACACCAAGGTAAGAAGAACTTAAATAAAGACATAATGCAGGGCAAACGAGATACAGGTCAGCTCACAGAGCATAGAAACCAAACAAACAGAACCAAAATTAATTGAACATAGAAATATAATAGCTGGCACGGCATAGGCCATGACCGACTGTTACAATATGCTCCCAGTATAACTGTGAAAGAGGAATTAAGACACCAGGGCAGGGAGAACGTAGGACTTTCCAAAATATCTAAAAGGTTACGGTAACTACACAAAAACAGAAACAACGTCACAGCGGGATGAAAACCAAGCACTGACCGACAACAAACACTAGGGAAGGAGAAAATAGGGACATTGATGAGGAACACTGTGGCGATAATGACAAACCAGAGTCCCTGCTCCAAATGAGGGAGGGCTTTGGATTGTGTGAGAATGCAACACACAGAAATATTATTAGAGCCAAAAGGGTATTTCTCTCAAATGTAGCAGACATAATCGTTTACGCTACATCCTGTTTGTAAACAATTCTCCTTTGCAATGAGATTATATCCAGTTGATGGATATGCAAGAAATTGTTGAATATTGCTTTTATATTTTGGGTCACTGTAGTACGAGAACCATGTGATAGGCTACATAAATGTATATCTGCAGATACAAGGCTGCTAACTGCTGTCAGGCTGGGATCATCTCCGACTTTCTCACTTGACTCTGCCATGCTGCTTCTGTCATTGTCACCTATTAACGTTAGGCCTATCAATCTTCTCATGCTGCTGCAAAACAACTTCACTGAAGACATTTTTCAAGGGCAGATATGACAAAGCTTTCATGTAATATTTTTTGCTTTTGTTTTTTCAGCAACTGACATTCAATTTGTATGTTTAGTTCAGTCACGTAGCTACCGACCGTTAAACGCTCTACCGGGCAAGATCTGCAGCCCCTGATTGTTTGATCCTAAAAATGTATAATTAAATTAAAACAATTGAAATTAAAATATTAAAACAAATTCAGATTTAAATCCCTGCCTAAATTCCTATTTGCTAAACCATGTGAATAGATGGCAAATCTACATAAAATATGTTAATTCTGTTTGTGATAAAAAAAACGATCGTTATTGGGGGCCCCTCTTATTGGCTGTCATTGCTGCACCAATCACCTCGATTGAAGCTCTGCCTTTAG
The DNA here is from genome assembly GCA_016801105.1 of Esox niger. NCBI lineage: Eukaryota > Metazoa > Chordata > Actinopteri > Esociformes > Esocidae > Esox > Esox niger. Next base: position 7,543 of record JACXGJ010006886.1, read on the forward strand.
TTCTGTATAAGGCAGATGTTAACATGCAGATTCTCAAATGTCTTCAATTTGCCCTTGTAATGTGTTTAGACAGTGGTGGCATTGCATGAGTTCCTCACAACAAGAACCCGGAGAACCAAGGAACTCCACAGAAACAGCATGCGGGTCTCGTCTGAGTGTCCGGGTGAGGACCCGAGAAACGCTGGCTGGCTGTTAATGTGCAGTTAACTGGCACATTAAGAGATGGCAAGCCTGGGACGGAGACAACTGCACTGAGAGGCAGCAACTGCGAGGTGCAGAGTGCATGGATATGATGCGGTAAGCAGTGTGAAAATGAATCCAGGGGGGGGGGTTTCTGCATTACCAGTCGGGTGCTGAGTTCTTTGTTTTCCACATGCTTACATGGTGGAGAAAAAATGACTAGTCAAATTTCACAGGCTATGCATACGAGGTGCCCCATTCTGGTTGTTAGTCTCAGATCTGCTGATGCGGCCCTCAATTTGCTGCCTCTTTCTCTAGCTGGCACAATTTATTATTCAAACTATCCCTTTGAATTTCCTCATTCGTGTCCCGCATGCCGATTGGATGTGCGCCACATTATTCTAAGCACACCGATATTTTTGCAAAATCAAAATGGGACACAAATGGGGTTTATTTTGTCATTTGGTGGGCTGACATTCTGGTTCAGCACCACTTACATGGTCTGTGGAGGTTTACAGGCACACATATTGTCAATTTGTACTGCTCAACAGGTACCATGCTGTTGGGCTGCCGTGGCTTCCTCGGGTTAGGAAAACATAGCTTTGGTTCAATAAGGAATTGATAAAGGTGCTTGTATGAAATTCAGTGCATATCCTTGTAGTTTGCCCTGCTCTGCGGGCATGTAAACAGTTCCCTGGTGCAGATGTAGATGGGTCAAGAGGTCAAGTATGTTAGTCCACAGTCCCTCTGAATGCTCCCAGTCGTCATGGATGTAATAACTGATCTGTTCATTAACACACGTTACTTGCTAGTGCAAAATGCATCCATTTGTCAAGGCATGACAACAATGTTCTGCCAACAATGTTTCCCTGAAGTTTTAATATTCTAGAGAAAATTGATTTGCCTGTAAAGTACACTGGAGCGCAATCGTTGGGAATTCAGGTGTGAAACCTACATCGAGGGGCAGTGTGGTATTTAAAATGATCCACAGCAGTTCATTAGGGAAGCAAGCGAAAGACCGTCTTAAGAGAAGACTCAAATTGAATTATAGTGCCCTAATATCATTCAGAATGGCCCCAGGCTCCTCTCCAACATTCCAGATAGTTCACTACGTTCAACTGTCGCCTCTACTGCACTTCACATTTAATGTATCTTCTAGAAAAAAGAAATGGAATCGGATAATACAGTCCTGATCACCCAGGAGTCATTATGCAACTCTTCAGAATGTAGAACAGCACGTAAGAATGGCTCGTGGGATTACTTAAAAGACTTAAAAGAAACAGGCAGAATGCGCTGACGCATTGAGATCTGATAGAAATGGGTGCTGCCTAAATCAGATAACACTAATAACCCACAATGAAAAATAAGACTGGAAGCAATTTTGGCCCATCTTTTTTCCTCACAGATTTTCTACTGTTCTTAATTGCAGGCAGATGTATCTGTTGTTGATAATTGTGCTCAAATGAATGAAGTGGGAGGTTGCCTTAAGGCGTTGGCCAATTACATTGCCCGTGTCCTAAGACTCTTCACATGCCTCATTTAAGCTACTGCATCTTCTTCATAATGTCCAACGCTTTAATCCCTCCCACCCGCTCTTACGAGCCCAACTGATGTTCCGTATGTATTACCCAGGCGCCGGTCTGCTTGGAAGACAGGAAGCAGCCCAACTGATGTTCATATTCACGCAAATTCCTTCACTGCTTAGTGCCTTACACAAGCTCTACGGAGGTTTAAACCACACCCTGTACGCCCGACGAACAGTTACAATCCAAAGTGTAGACATCACACGTATGAATATAGGCTTAAAACAATAAAGAATCTAGCACCATGTCAGAAATGTTGCTTTGAATTTCAGTATATACATGAATATATTACCCTGCGCTAAGTGCTCAGAGATGTGCAAGGGGTCAACAATACTCACTAGTGATTCCCACCAAAAATCTTGAAACTTTACCAGATGTTTCACCAATCTGTCTTTACGGAGAAATCACAGTGCCCCCTAGTGGACATGTGGTGGGGGGGTTATTACACGTGTTGTTATGAAAAGTTGATTCATTTTTAAAACATTCTTAAAAAGTATTGCTAACACATTAACACATTAAACGCCCATAAACGTAATGCATTATACAGCATTAAATCCTTCCTCAAGGATCATCTAGCATTATAATGATCATCAATGCGACTATCTTCTAATGTTTTGTCAATGAGCTGCACATTATTGTTGCAGTATCGTAATATTTGCTAGGGTATGTTACAGCATACTCACAAGCCACTCGAGTCATTTTTGATTGCTTGAAAGGCCAAAGGCAGACGGATGTAATGCACTAGAAGATTCCATTCTAATACCGTGGAATGATCATTGTCAGCATTCAGAGAAGTGAAACGTTCTGCACATTTCATGTTGACAGATCTTCATTCTCTTAATCGAATTAATTAAAAATAATTAAAAGCACCCCATGAATTGCTATGCAATCTTATGCTTGGCAATTTGGCATTTACAAAACATGATAATAGTCTAAATAGTCTAAAAAGAAAGGCAAATGAAGTCAGTGATTTGTGTGATACAATATAATAATTGAGAAGGATCGTATAGCAAGTCATGTAATGTTATTGTTATATTCATGTTATGTTGTTCAACTTGTTGAATGGAGTAGAGTGAAAAAGAAATAAGATGTTTGCCATCAACAAAACTGTATTTTTTTATACACATGCTATAACACACTATGAAAAAGACTGATGCAGGAACAATGATGTGCTGCTCATTGACAACACCTTAGAAGATAATAACACCAATGATCATTATAGCGATGTACGATCCTTGAGGGAAATATTTACCAGTAATTATGAAGCACATTTCTGCTGTACATTACATGCTAATTTGATAATAACAATTTATACTAAAAACACATTAAGAATATTCCTAAAACAAATTATGTCTCGTCTTGAGTCTTCACGGGTGTCTTTAACTATGCTAATACTACATTATTATTGTATTATATTGCCTAATGTGTACACGTGTAAAATGCATTATGCATATGGATATTGCATAAATAATTACCAAAGTATTTCTAGCTGAAACAGTGAATCAGCTAGCCAGATCACACCCCCACTTGAAATCATGTTCAGTAACTCAGCCCTCTGTCACACGATCATAAATGACCTTTTCTCTGCCGGCCATACATCAACACCTGTACAATAATCCACTAGAGGATGAAGAAAAGGTATATGTAAACAGATTGATATAACATATCTGCTAAATTGTTTTTTTAAGAAGCAAGGGAATCGTTGTTAAGAAAAAGCCCACTGACCATCACTGAATTACCACTTAAGTTTATGGCTTAGAAACAAACCAGGCATTTTGTTATATGTATTTCATTTGTAGCAGTACAAGTCAAAAGTTTGGGCCCTCCTACCCATTCAAAGGTATTTCTTTATTTTTATTTCTATTCCCTACTGTAGAATAATGTCAAGATATCAAAACTATGAAATAACACATAGGCTACCAAATCACGAAGTAACCAAAAAATTGTAAAACTAAATAATTTATAAATGTGTTGATTAGCTTCTTCAAAGTTGCCACAGCATTGCTCACTCTTGACAGCAAGTCCATGTGGTAGTCAGTTCCCACATACACTGAGATTAACACTTTTTGGCTGCATTTCCTTCACTCTGTTGTACAACACATCCCAAACATCTCATTTGGGTTGAGGTTGAGGCCAGGTCATCTGATGCAGCATCATAAATCTCCTTTTTGGCCAAATCGCCCTAACACAGCCTGGAGGTGTGCTTTGAGTCATTGTTCTGTTGAAAAACAAATGATAGTCCCACTGTGTTAAAACCAGATGGGGTATCACTACAGAATCCACCCTGATTGAATGTTCCTTGTATTCAAACTAAATGTGTCATGAGCAAAGCACCACCATGCCATCATACCTCCTCCTCCATGCGTCAAAGTGTGAACCACACATACAGAGGTCATCCGTTCACCCACTCAGTTTCTCACAAAGACATGGCAGTTGGAACCAAAAATCTCAAACTTGGACAAATCTGACCAAAGGACAGATTTCCAGCTGTCAAATATAAATTTGCCCAAAGCAAGTCTCTCCTTCGTATTCTACAATTTCCTGACCTCAGTTTAAGTAAGTTTAAATCTAGGTCACCTATGCTTCCATGTTTCACAGAGGAAGCAATGCTTTATTAAAATGTGTCATTGTTGTGCTATTATGAAATGACAAACACTCATGATAATCAAGACAGATAAACTATTCATTGATGCTGGCTCGTTTATTTTTCCTCCTGTCCTGTTGCTCTGTTTTGTCAGGTTGTTCCCCCAACTGTTCAGAGGGTTGAAAATACATAATGCTTGTTAGTTCCCTGCCTATTTGAGTGCCAGCAATGTTTTGGGAATTTACCACTTTGGTAGCTAATGCACAGCGTGTATTCTGTCTTTTAGTTAGGCATTACATCACATCCACCCCCAAAAAAGCGTAAAATTTTCAGAAAGTGTCATTTGTAGGACTGGACATCCTACCAAACAGCAAAAGACAGAATACTGTCCAACAACATTAATATTTAGTGTCATGCATGGAATATCTATAATAGAAGTTTCATACTCTATCTAATGTAAACTCAGGAGAGATGATTTCACATAAAACGTAATGCTTTGAGGTAAACAGGAGTATTTGGCTGGCTGTATTTTTGCTGATGTAATTTAGCTTGCCATTACAGCTAATATCAGCCTGTTCACTAGCTGATACAATGAAGCATTGTTAATGTTTCATTTCTGTCAGCTTGAGAAATTGGATCATATTCATACTTAGGGAAAATTGTTGTGTGCTGATGTACATAGGCTGATGGTTATTTTGCACAAAATTATAAGCAATGATTGTTGATGATTTCAGTTGTTTGTGAGATTTAGAAAGAGTCGTTGGGGAGCATTTGACTGCAGCTCACGCATACACATTATATCAATCTTTCAGTAAAAGCCCTGATTAAAAAAAGTTGAATCCAGCAATCTCAATTGGTTGGTGCCACTCCAATGTTATATCACATTGTTTAGGCTTTTCAAAATGCTGTGTATTAAATTATTTTTGGATTGCTCAGACACCTTGTGAAAACCCCCAAAGAATTTGATAGAAAAGGCCAATACTTGACCCAAAATATATGTCATTAACCCTTGGCTAATGTCTTGATCCATAGCTATCCACAATGACCCCTCTATGGTTACAAATGGATTGTAAAATAAATCCTATCTACAACAATCATTTTCAGCTAACGATTTTATATCACAGCTCAGCCATTTCAGTCTTTTTCACACTGACCCTTCGGAACCCCCATCCCCAAACCGTCAAACACATCCACCGTCGGCTGTTTGCGACAATGTCTGCTTGGTCCTTTCTTTTTTTCTTCTCCCAAGGCTCGTCCTGAAAGTAATCCTGAAATGTGCACCTGCCAGGATCAACAACGAGATCCTTCCACAGGGAAACTGAACAGCGTGGCTGCTGGGAGCTGTGTGGTTTCCTGTTTCTGCTGGCGAGTCAATTAAGCAGTAAATGACCCCTAGAATCTACTGTAATAAGACAGGCACCGGCACAAAATTGCTTTTAATACATCAGAATTATGACAGTAATTGTTTCTGACGGTTGATTGCGTTTTCCAAAGCATATTTTGTTTTTCTACCAGAAACAAAAACAATAAAAAAAGGACATCAAGGCCATTAAAAACCAGTGATGAAAGGCATCCGTTGTTGCCGGCCGTCGAGGAGACCAGCTTGAGAAGCTGCCACTAACAGGTAGAAGCGTCAACAGTACGCAATAATAGTCACGTAATAAATCCACCCTTGACTTCATAACTACTGCAATCTGGGCCGAGAAGTGTTCATAATGGTGAGATTTAGTCTGTCAATGGCCTCCTTAGTCATTACTCAGAATCACTTATCAGTAAACACTCAAAATGGCCTCTTCAGCAGGACTGCAGTCTGGTAAAATGAAATGGTTATATAATGAATATGTCCAATATTTATTGTTATACCGTAAAACACCTGGAGTACTCATTACTACTAACACCACAGAGGTTAATTGTGCTTGAAAATAGTTGACCACTTTTGCACTGTACATAATACTAAACATCAGAAAGATCCTGAACTGAATTGACCCTTCTGTAAGCCCTAATTGGTTACTGTTCCAGCCCCTGACCACATGGTCCCAGGAAGCTAAATTCACCACCGAAACCACTCGCACAATCCACTGGGGTTTAGGTATACACTTCAATCAATCATAGACAATCAATCCTTGCTTAACAGGAAACAAATGTTGTTGTGAAGTGTCATGGTTAAAATTCTGTTTGCGTCAGATGATACTGGAACGCAAACGTTTTCATTCTGCCCTGGTGTCAGAAGAGAATGAATCGTAGAGAGAGGGATTAACTTTTGAGTCCGTTTAATCACAAATCATCTTTAATAGTCAATAGTTATCTTCGCCCGCACTTGAAGTAGTATCGTTACTTTTTTGTGAAGCCCTGTCCGTCTCCACCATCGTTCCCGAGGGAATCACTCACTTTCGGAAAGAAAACAAGAATCAGTTCTAATCAGTGGAGGTATTCCTATAACAAATGCATCTACATTTTTTTTTGCTGTAATTGTAAATCAAAAAGTGGCAACTTCATCAATTCCAGATTCGTTACACAGAAAGGGAAACATTTCAAGCCTTTTTTTTCAGTCTTAATGATTGCGGCTTACAGTTCATGGAAATAAAAGATCCAGTATCTCAAAATATAGTATAAGAAAAAATGTATAATACAGAAATGTTGACTTGAGAAGAGCTCTAATCAGCTAATTAACTCAAAACACCTGCAAAAGCTTCCTATAAACTAACATTAGTTTATGCACTTAATAATCAATTGCCTCAGTGCGGGTTGGCATTAAGGCAATCAGCCTGTGGCACTGCTGAGGTGTTATGGAAGCCCAGGTTGCTTTGCCTTCAGTTTGTCTATGTTGTTGGGTCTGGTGTATCACATTTTCCTCTTGACAATATCCCATAGATTTTCGGTTCAGGTCAGTTGAGTTGGCTGGCCAATCAAGCTCAGTAATGCCATGGGTAGCAAACCAGTTACCAGTCGTTTTGGCACTATGGGCAGGTGCCAACTCCTGCTGGAAAAGGAAATCAGCATCTCCATAAATCTTGTCAGCAGATGGAAGCATGAAGTGCTCTATAATCTCCTGATAGATAGCTGCATTGACTCTGGACTTGATAAAACACAGTGGACCAACACCAGTAGATGACATGGCTCCCAAATCCTCACTAACTGTGGAAACTTCACACTGGATTTTGTGCCACTCTTCCTCCAGACCTTAATTTTCAAATGAAATGCAAAATGTACTTTCATCTGAAGAGAGTACTTCGGACAACTGAGCAACAGTCCACTTCTTTTTCTCCTTGGCCCATGTAAGACACTTCTGATGTTGTCTCTGGTTCAGGAGTGTCTTAACACTAGGAATGTAAAAATTGTAGCCCATTTCATAGACATGAATCCACGCCCAGTGAAGCTCCCCCAAGTCCTTGAATCGGCTCTGCTTGACATTCCTCTCAATGCAGTGGTCATCTCTGTTGCTTGTGCAAATTTTCCTACCACACTTTCCATGAATATGCTTCAATACAGCACTCTATGAACAGCCAGTCCATTCAGCAATGACCTTCTGTGGCTTACCCTCCTCGTGGGGGTGTTAAGGAATGTCTTCTGTTACAAATGTCAAGTCAGCAGTCTTCCCCATGATTGTGGTTGAGTGTACTGAACCAGAATGAGAGATTGCAGACTCGGGGAGTTAATTAGCTGATTAGACCTCTTCTCAGCTCAACATTTCTGTATTGTAATTTTTTTATTTTAATATTTTCAGATACTGGATTTTTTATTTCCATGAGCTGTAAGCCAAAATCTTAAATCAAAAAACGCTTGAAATGTTTCACTGCATGTGTAATGAATCTAGAGTATGTGAAGGTTTCACTTATTTATTTGAATAACGGAAATTTTTTTTTTTTTTAAAGATGTATCGGTACATGCACGCTTTATCCTGACTCATATCATTCAGTCATTCCGAACTGTTCAGGAGAGAGGGGGGCACCTAACTTTCACAGCGTATCACAGTTTTATTGGATGAGGCACAATTGTGTCTTCCCCAACCATCACGTTGGCTGCTCCTTTATGTAAATTCGTACCCATGGACCTCGGGGCGAGAACCGCTACCCCACTTCCAGGGTTTCTCTGACTACCACCACCTGTACACAGTTAAGGAGGGAGAGAGAGGCATGCCAAATGTTGCTCCTCTTTGGCTAGTGGCAACAACCCATTAGTAGACCAGACGAGAGATGACACATGCAATCGAATCATTGGCAATACAGGTTTGTCATAGGTTGGCGCAACTCACACAAAACAGTACGCTTGGCAAAACTTCACCAACGATACACGTGATTGACGTCACACAACGAGCGCAACAACGCAGCACAGGGGGGTGTACATGGCAGGACAACACAGCAAATGTTAATGTCAACAGTAGATGAGAGAGTTGATAACATAACATGCTGCTTCAGAAAGATAAGATTAATTTTGAAAGGATGTCTGCTGGCCCAGTACACCCTGTCTCAACCACTTTGGGCCACTCCCCACTCAGAATGAGGGCCATATGGTGACCAAAATGGCCCAACCCCTTCCAAAAAATATTAGTAGGGTTTCTCAATGTCTGTACTGTATGGCCTTTATGGCCTGCCTTGGTGATTTCCATTCTTCAAAGCGCCAGCCATTGATTTTAAAAGATAATTATATTTTGTTCATAGCCAAGGTCATTCATTATTGGCACTCTCAGAATCAACTCACATCATTAGGAATTCAAAAGCTTGTAAAAACGTATGATATAATTTTCTCCATCATCAAGTTGTGTTTAATCAATTCAAAAAAACATATTGAATTTCCATATAGGTTTACACGCTGTTAACTAATAAATACATTTTAAAAAGGTTAACATGGTATACACCCACACATTTTATAAGCATATAAAGTTAACTGGTATCGGATAAACTTCCCAGAATGTTTGCAGAAATCTACAAATGGCAGAACTTATTCTGTCTTGCTTGGTACATCTTAATGTATACCCTTTAATGGAACATTCTATAATAAAACTTTGTTTCTGGAGCTATACATTTCATATAATGAAAACCATATAAAAATGATAAAATAAACATATGTACATGAAACAAAAAGGAACAACAACTGATGATTATATAGCAACACAGGAAACAAAATATCTTTGGATTCAAAGCCAATAAATGTATTAGTGATGTTTAATGTCACAACCAATGTATTTGCTCGTTACATCCATTTTACTTTTATTTAACAATCAAATATGCCATTAATAAATAATGGATGTCCATGTGTTACTTCATTCTGCAGGAAAACGTAGATTCACATACTTTTACATAATGTACATTTGCAGTAAGAGGTACATGTTTTTATTCAGGCATTTTTTATTACTTTACTTGAATGCTTAATATAAATTGTCACCGACGGAAAATATGTGTTTTGTGGACTTCTTAGATCACAACCAATATAGAAGGTACATATTATACTGCAACAGCATGCACAAATGTCATACGAAGGGCCACTTTCATTTTCCAATACCTTTGGTCTTATGTTAACTGAATCCTAATTTCCTATGAATTGATGAATTATTTTTGAATTTTTATTTCACTAACAAAATAGTGTTCCTATTAAGCCCACACTTAAAGCACTTTTTCATGTATTCAGTCTACCTCACAAAATTAGGCCTACATTACAGTATATTAGCATGAATAGAACATTTAGTTAGATACAGTTTGGGCTTGTACTAATTGATGATATTGTTAACGAAAAAATTAATTTCATTATCAATACTTAATCATGACATCAAGTGAAAGATGGCTGAGAATGCCAGGTTAAGGTTGTTTACCACCCTGCTGTTCTAAATTAGGGTAACATTTTATACCGGAGAAGTAAAAAAAAGACCTCAAAATGTACAAAGTTGACCTGCATCGCACAGGAGCGTGATTACGATGCACCTCAAAAGAAAACACATTTAAGCCATTACGACAGAGGAAGAAGGATCAGAAAGATCACCCCAGCAGGCCCTTGTCAGATTTGTAGAGAAGTCATTGTCATTAAGCTTTGTGGCATAAGTAGCATTTTAGAAGTGAGAAATCATTCATCTTGAATACATGCTGGAGTTGCATATTAATTAACATTAGCACCACCAATCTTGTGGCTAGCATGTGCACTCTGAGTTTGTTTACAGTTAATTGGTGCTTATTTCCACTGTTGGAACATACCTTTAGTATCCACGTTGGCAACTTCTTAATGAATCAAACAGTTTCTTTTGGCATGTCTAAAGTATTGGCCATGTTTCTGCTAGAAATATCTGGATGCATCTTTATCATTAAGGCCAGCTTGACTTGCATTGACACTTTGGTCCACGTATTGTATGACACCTTTAACCTATTCCACATTCAAAACCTACTGTAGGATCAATACTAAACATGCATGAACAAATGATGCAAACACACCTGCCAATTGTCCAATAACTTGTGGTACACGTAAATGTAGGACTACGTGCAAATGTCCTTCTAATTCCTACAGTCTGTAAAACCCTTATTTACATTGTATCATTTAAAATCCAAAGTGCTTGAGTAAAGAGCCAAAAATAAAGAGCTTCACTGTCCAAATCCTTATGAGGCTATGGTCCTCATGTAACTGTCATCACATGGACCTGTCACTTGTGCAATCTAAATATTTGCTAGAGAAAATGTAACTTCAGGGGTTGTAGCATTGTGAGTGATTACAAAAGCTATGCCATGTTTGCGGATTGGAGAGTTTATCATTGCCTGCATATATTTTGTACTACACAAGATGTAATTCTGTTGGAACATGAGAAGAATATACATCAAAGCTCCCCGCAAATCAGGCTTTTCATTGTATTTTAAGACATTTAGATACCTTCTTTTGATGTACCTTTCAAAGCTAGCCTGAGCTCTGTTCAGTTTCTCCCATGTGTTTTCCATTGGCTTATGGGCTACTAAAATGGATCTAATATAATGTTTAAGTTGGGCACTTTGACACAAAGTTGGAAACCCAGATTAATTTCAAAGTCACTGATAATAGGCCCTGTTTTTGCTGAGTGAATTCATAATGCAGGAACATTAAATCAGTAGTGTTCCACACTTCTCTCTGGCTTCCCAACATCCATATACATGGGGATTGCATCAGTGCAGAGTCTGAAAATCCTACCACTCACATCACTAATGGCGCATTGACTACTCACCGATGGTGTCTGAGACCTTTATGTTTACAGGCATTATGTCTTTGTGCATAATTGTCATAATGTCATAAGTGAGGCAGTTATACCTCATAGTTGGAGCATTTGATCCCTGACAAGATTGTTGCTAGTTTGAATCCCAAGCCAGCAAGGTGATGAAATATGTGGTTTTATCCCTGACCAAAGTAAAATTATAATTAAACATTCATTAAAACAAGGATCACAGACTGAGACCAAGGTCTCTTTCACAGCTGGGCCCTGTGTATACAAGTTCACGCATGCAGTTTAAGTTCAATGATTCAAAACAAACAGAAACAAACACAGATACCAGAAAACAAATAGATACAGTAACATAAGACAAAGTACATTGCGTTAAACACCAGGGATTTTCCCTCAGTGGCCTCAGGTTAGTAGATATTGGGCCTGGTGGAGTCTGCTATGTCTCTTAAGTATAGTAAACCATACAAATGCAGCACACTTATCTTCACACAGTGGAAACAGTATACCAACTATATATATATAGTTGGTATATATATATATCGTTAAAAACTATTGTAGCTCCATATTCACCAATGACTCTAGAGTATAGTCGCTAGAATTATTGGCAGACAAGCTTAGCTGACAATTATCTAATTCACTACTATCACCTCCCTTGATGAGTAGTAAAACAAAAGCTGTTCTCTAAGCTGAAGAAATGTCTTACAACTAGTGTTTGATTGAAGATGTGCGTCACTGCAATAATAAATATAGGTCCAGATTGTCCGGGCCTACCGATTTCTTAGAATTTGTTGAAGATAATGCAAAAAAGACCTCACTTTCTGTGAATTTTGGGAAATTAAAAACAGGCTTATTGTTTTCTTCTTCCCCAGAGGACCATGGGGCTGAGGCGATAGACCGGTCAGGATTATATTGGCCCTTTTTTCTGTCAAAAAGAAAACCAGCAGAGATGAAGTGCTTATGAAAGGCATCACGGATTTCTGTTCACTCACTGACGATCCCAGAATCCGATATAATTTGCTACGGTAGGGTGCTGGAGGAGTTAATATGTAAAACGCTCTCTGGGCTCCCGGCACCTCCCCAATCTGGAGGGGTTTGGTTAAATGCAGAAGCCAAATCTTGTGTGTACTTTGTGTGCAAACTGACCAATATCCCCCTGCTTTCTGTTTTGCCCATACTATGATGGGTTCCTTCAGGGTAGGTCAAGCTTATAATCTGCTGCGAGGTAAAAGTATTTTGTGTTTTGAGGGAATTTGAGTATCTTTGGCAAGGATGCATGGCAACCCAGGAGGTAGGTGTGCTATCTTTGTGGCGTGAACTTCAAGTACATTTTGATAGATAAAGCAGTAGTCATTATAATTAGAAAGAGACAATTTAAAATATGAGATTTACTCACATGTGCAGCTGTAGTGTTGTTGTTTTCGTTGTTCACACACAATGCAAACGTTAAAGTTCACCTATGGCATCCATTCTCCATCAACCAAACTGCATAAAAATGTAAATAAATAATTAAACACACGCAGCTTTGAAATACAAACACCATAATAACATCAATGGTTTATAGCAAAGCTCTTTCAGGGCTTTCTTTCGGGACTGTTGACCTGGGACAAAGGAGGCGCACCAAGAGCTCAGGAACACTTTGAAGTGAATGTGAGGAAAGGTTTGTTCTCCCAGCTTTGAGACAATAAATGTCATCAGGGTCCGCTGTGCTTCAGCGAGGCACATTTCAATTTGCCTCACCATGAAAATGCAACATGACAAAGTACACACTGAGACAAGATGATGGCATAAAATCCCAGGAGCCAGGTGTTCTCCAAGGCCAGGTAAAAGCAGAGAGAGGCACATTTCTGACACTAGGGTTATCTCTGACGTGCTACATCCACCACAAGCTATTTGAAAACCATTGTATAATACAGTAAGCAATATTTACAGCGATGTCAAGACTGTCTTTTTTTTCTTTCATTAAAGGTATTATGGTTGAATCAGACAGCTAAACTAAGAAATAGAGCTTGATGCTCCCCGGGCATAGGTTTTATTAGATTTGGGAGTGTTATAATTTGAAGGCTGTATATTTTCATGGCAGTTACAAAATTTCCCAGTTGCCTTCTGTGTATTGACTGAGATGCCACAGCTGGAATAAAACTTTACACAATAAGAATCAAAACGTTTATATAGGTTGTACATTTTTGTTTATATTCAAAAATGTTTGATTACAATTAAATGTGTAGGTCTTTACCTTTACTGTCATAGCAGTTCCAGGGGGAACATATACATTTGTTGTTTGCTTATTACTCTTTCTAAATCTGTTGTAAAGAGCTGTTGCTCATTATTGGCCCTTGTCATTTTGATATAGCACATTGCTAGCCTCATTGTGTACCAGGCTATAAATAGCTCTACCAATCACAGACTGACAGTCACATCTTGACAGGTTACGCTAAACCGCACCCACAATGTATGATTTTATTTATAGGCCTAACGATAATTATCCCGTCAATTTGGATAGAGAACTATGTTGTACCCATTCATAGTGCAGGTTTGGTTTGCGTTTCCATGTTCCGCACCTTTGCATGCTATGAATGTCATGATGAAATGATTTGCTTAACACACCGAAACTTCATCCTGATAGCAGTATTCCAACAGTCCCATAGAGGACAGTGCAAATTTATTGAGCACCGTTCCTGGTTGTTGGGAATATTGTCATCTCACATTCAAGCAACATTGGTTGGGCCGTTATGCGGAAGATCAGTTACATTTTACATTCACATCCATTAGCAGATGATCTAATTCAGAGCATCTTGTAAGCGCATACACTCTTCTACTTCTTCCATACTGGCCCCAAACCCACAACCCATGTGTTGAAAGTGGGCTATATTTTTATCAAGTGGGCTACATGGGCTAAAGCTCAGGTGTTGTTGTTGTCTGGATAATGCTTCATCTTTCAGCATGAACTGGGCAAATATTTCCTAGTTGACAGCAGTGTTTAAAGACCACAACAGCTTGCCCCTAAATGCATCCAAAAACGGGTCTAGATCTTCAACCATCCCGGGGCCACTAGAGTGTTGAAAAATTGGCCTCAGTTGCAAATGGGATATCAAATTGGAAGGTGAGAAAGATTGAAGTCCTTCAACTTTTTTTATTGACTGCATTCAGTTCTATTGCATGTAAATCTGGTGCATCCACAAACGAACAGATTGTTGATTTGCGCAGACCTCTTGAGCCATCAATCAAGTGAATGCCACACAGCACTGGAAATGAAGTCCAGCAGCTATACATTACTGACGGTTTCCCAGACTTGCCTTACAAGATCATTAGCAGATTCCATCACCATCATCTACCATCTTTGGACCTTTCTTCACTTAATCCATGACCTGACCCTCTCAATGATCCTGTAAGAATGGCGCAGTAAATAAAAATAAACTTTGCCTGCATTGGCTGACATGCTCTGTATGTGTTTTGCTCTTGTAGCACTTTAAAACTCCATGGTAACTGTTATTGAAGTTAATAATAATAAATATTAGTAGTAGTAGTAATGAACTATATTAGATTAAAGCTACGTGCATAATATAAACCCAGTGTAAAATGATTTACTTGCAAGCTCATTTTTTGCAGCACTGGAAAACATTTATTTTAACACACAACAAATACATGATAAGATTTGGCAAGTACGAAAAAGTGCCAAAATATGTTGTTGCCAATTCTTCATTCCATATTTTACATGTCATGATTTGCCCTCTTTTATACGTCTGTCAGCCTGTGGCTGTGGAGAGCCAGTTTAGCCTAGACATGATTGGAGCAAAAAGAGACTAACAGCTGCCCAGTAGCTAGGCAACCCTAGAGAACAGCTCTGATAGACCTTGGGATGCCTTTTATAATAGGACTTGTATATAGTTTTTGGAAGCTTTCAGAACATTTAAAAGATACTCTTAGTGTGATTTCCAGTTGATGAGAATTTGATATCAAGGAAATGTCTATATTATAATACAGATGCTATATGAAGGGTGACATTTACAATCTAGAAACTGCCCTGGCAGCATATAAAGTTGTCAGAAAGCAAGTTAAATTAAGTTAAGTATGCCATGTGTTTGGAATGCCGCAGCTAGCAATTGCATTGAGTTTACATAATATTTGCCTAAATTACAAAACCAAAGTTCCGAGACAATTCCCATCTGACCTATGGTGATTTATACAGTACAGTACTCATGAAAAATCATGAATCGGAAACACATTTGGAATCAGAATCAGCATTCACGACTTAAAGCACAAAGGTGTGTAAAATCTCCAAAAGTTATTCCAACATCAACGTATAAGACTAACGTCAAAACCAAATGTATACCGATGTTCAATGATTTTTTTGGACTAATCTTAGCAGGGAGAACATTTGAACCTGGAAGTTCCGCTCTGTGGTTAGATTTTGAAGTGATACATTGTTCTGAGTACATTCAAGGACTACGGACTCATTGTAAAATAATCTTTTTTAACACCAGTGCTCTTTATGATTCACCTCGGTTTCATAACTCATGACTGTTAGGCTGCTCGTTGTGAACATTTGCCATCCTCCTCTCCTGATCAGACACAAATGGCTGACTTCCTATAACTTAGCGGCAGCCGGATAAAAGCGACTCAGAGCCACTCACCTGTGGCCTGCTTGGCCCTTAGCGTTTAGGGGTTGCTTGCCCACACATGCCACATGGGTCCAAAGCATCCCTGTCCATGTGAGGGAAAGGAAGTGAGGGGAGGGGAGACAGAATGAAGAAGAGGGGAGTAGGATAGCATGTTTTGCTTCAGTGATTATGATGTTAGCGTGGGCAATCAAGTGGCAGGTCTCTCGCATCCTTGTTGCCTTTGAGTGCCTGAGCCATTTCATGCTGTTTGTGTTGTAAAGCAGCGGTCCCTTTAAGGTATACCGTTGGTTATTCATACATCTGTTGAGTTGTTGGAGGACTTCATGAATACAGATTACCGTTGCCAGGTCTCGTCTTGAACTTAATCAGTTTAAAACAGAGCACTTACCACTTGCACTGGAAAACCGGTCTGTTCTTGATTAATATTATTTATTTTGTCATGACAGAATGTGATGTTTGACAGTAAAGAGAAATGTGCTTGTATATTGCAAAACGTTGCATCTAGACAAATATGACAATATACATAAAACATAGTGTCTAACACAATATGTTGTCTATAACTAAGTCTTAAATCTAACAAATTGAGAATACAACAGTAATGCATTTAATGATGATTGCATCATACTGCCCGCAATCTGGAACTGAAATGATGCAATCCAGTGGTAAGAGATTTTAATTAATGTGTGCAAGAAGTATGGCTAACAAGATGGATCTTATACTGAGTAATTACATATCTTGAAATATGCAATGGCAGCTGTTCTTATTTCCTATTGCCTTAGGCATATGCTATATTTTAAGGCATCCCCTCTTGAAGCGATGCTAGCATGTTTGCATGTTTGATGGACACCTCAAATGTGACACTAGATCAGATTGGACAACATAGGCAATCAACTCAAAATATGCAATATACTGTATACATACTAAATGGAAATTCTACACTTTTTAAGTAAAATGCAGCAAAAATAGGACTTGGTCATGACTTTGGTTTGACTAAAATGAGGTCAAAGCTCACTGAATATGTTTCAACATATAACGATAAAAGGTCTGCACTTTGTCTGACGCACTTTGTTTATCGCATATGTTTAGTATCTGTAGCATAATACAGTTGACCGTTTTGTTAAAGGTGTAGGAGGGGACAAATAAACCAATTGGAAGCTGATGATGATTAGGTGCCAGAGACGATATGAGGGCCAGATTTTTCTAGAAACGGCCTACGCTTATCATCAGTACCAAGACATGTTTAATGACCAAAATGCAATCACAACTGTTATAGAAAACATCTGAGGTCTGTGATCACATTGACTGGAAAGAATAAGGGCTCTCGAGATATTTTACCCATAGTTCCCTTGTTGGTTTCTGCAAGCAGCACCATTTCTTTTCGTCATTGTGCAGAATCCTGTGAATTTTCTGATGTGAAACATCAATCAATTGCATTGCCTGAATGCAGTCTTTTTCTTTCCTGGCCGAGATGATTGACGCAGGACACAATAGTCCTTAATATGTAAATATTCAACCATTTAAGCCAGAAACGAGTATACACATATGTACACACATATTTACATATGTACAGTACCCATATGTATGTAGATATAGATGATTTAAAGGGAATTACAAAGGCAAGAGCTTGGTGCTTCCCGTTCTTCATTGTGACTCCTACAGCAAGAGGTACTGACAAGTTTCTCCATACAGCCGTTGTCAGTGTCGGTTTTCTAAAACACGCTGTGACAAAGATGACTGCCATGACCAAATGGTTGGAGCGGCAAACTCCTGTCCTGGTGTAATCCAAATTCTCTGGAACAGGGAGTCGCTTTTTGGTTTTGCTCTATAACACCCACAAATCGATGTACAGAGATATCGTGTTTTTTGCCTGGTGGAGAAGCACTCCAAACCTGAACATGTATGTAACAGAAGATACTGGTTTTCCCCATGATCATTTCTCTGTTGAAAAACCAATTAGATGTATGTATGTATGATGTTTCTTTGCTGTTTCTTTGCTTGTCTAGTGGATTTGTATACAAGCAACTGTACTGTGAACAACGACATGATGTACAATCTGAGCAGTTGCCAAAAACATTGACATTAACACACACTTACTGGTAGAAATAATGTTTTCTTAATATATTTTCATTTTGACTAGAAAAGTTTGGTTTTCTCAACTTGCCACTAAATCGGTTAAAGTATTTGTTTAAAGACTGATAGAAAGAGTTTTGCTATTTACCCAGCATTTTTAGCCAGCAAATGTTGTACAAATCTTGCTGTTTTAATGACAGTGGCCATATCTAAAATGTACTCCATATAAATGTACTCAATAATTCATTCTCACAGGCGTTGTTTTCTAACAGATTCTCATAGGCATTGTGTCCAAATCAGCTGTCGTATTAAGGTCAATTCGCCTATATGTAAAACTAGCATATCTAATAGATATGCTAAGATTTTGAGAGACAGATCTCAATCGTTAGTTTCATAGCCAAAAACATCTGTACATTAATTTCCATAGCCACATTTTTTCCAGCAGGAAGCAAGGCACAAATACATGTAATCAACGTTGTAATTTGTCATCTTTATCCTGATAAAACCAATCGAATGCAGTCCAAATGTGTTCAGGAAGACAAAAGGAGTTGATGAAGTTAGAATGTGCCTATAATGCTGCCAGTCTCAAATATATGATAACAACCCAGTGTGTTGTGTTGTATCTAGTTAGCCAGCCGTACCCTTCCTATTCCTGGGAGTATGCCAGACCAGGAAGTATAGCCCCTACAGAGCTGTTGTCTTATAGAAAGTAGAAAACTGTTGACAACTTGTACATTTACCAATACATCTGCTGATTGGAACATGGTTGAAATACATCTAGCTCCTTCATCGATCATGATCACGACTACACAAACATGTACCTGTAGAACAATCAATACGATAGCAATTCAGTATGTTGCTTAGCGCCCAAATTCTAATTGTGCACTCCTTCTAGAGGTACGTTTGAAACAAATCTCACTGACCTAGAAACCTATTAAACATGACACAAACCACTTAAATGTGCCCGAGGGTGAACTGGCCCTTTAAGACCAGAGGGCAGACTGCCCCTTTCTGTCCATCCAACACCACACCCGACAACATCTGGCCTGCCGTCCAGGAACCAGGGTGTCTTGCTGATGGCCAATTCTTAAGACCACCACTGTTCTCTTGTGTTGATAATGGCACAAAGCAAATCAGTAACAACACCTATGTGTCCATTTATAATACACATATTAGAAATCAGAATCTAATCTAAAATCTAAATTGAATATACATATATTATGCACTAAAATTCCTTTTTCCATATTCCCCTTTATCCTTGTGATTCCGATCCCATGATCCCTCGTGACAACTGGGAGTCGCCATCCTCCCAGGGTCTCTGGATGCAAACAAGAGGGCAGAGCTGGCATCAATAATGCATGGGATCGGAGCTACCATTCCAGTGGCAAGGTTGTCATTCACCAGTAAACACATGCATACTCATCCAACCAGACAGAGTGGACTCAAGAAAGCGAGCTGGGTTTGAAAAGGAGAAAAGCTGCAGTGAAATATTGATGGTGGGACCTGAAACACGTTGGGAGCACACTGTGTTTTCCCCAACACGGTTTTAAAATAGACAGCCGAAGGTTGGCAAACCCTATGTGGTCTTGCTATGTAATATTTATGCAATTGGGCATGAAGGGGTGTGATATATGATCACTACACAGGTATTTTTTATCCCGATAGCCTGCAAGCCATAGTTTATGAAACCATATATCAAGGATGTGGCCAATAAATTGTGTCTTTCTTGTTGGTGAACATGACAAACGACTACATGTCAATCACTTGCATTTATCAGGACAGTAATGAGCAGGTTGTGTCATTATACTAGTCCTGTCTAAATTTGAGAGAAGCGTTGCAGTTTCCTTCTACTGTTAGCAGTATCAATCTCCAGCACCCCTTGTCTCCTTACTTGCACATAGAGTGGTGATGGGCATTCTGTATCTTTTTCTTTCTATCTTTTTTGTTCACAGTGCTTATGATCAACTTGGAATTACGTGAAAAAGCGCCAGTATGCCATTATGTCATATTGTGAAATGCATGTTACATTTGACCTTCCCCTTAACAGAGGTGGTTGAGTTGTAGGAAGAAAATCTGTTAGGCTGTTGTTATTATTCAGCTTTTTGTATAGACATACAGACGTTATTACAGCTACCTAATGTAGCCCATGAAGAACATAAACTGGTGTCTTGTCAAGCAGAGCATGCCAATGTAAACTGAAAGATTATGTAGATGATTATGTAAAATAAGACAGACTATTTTCACATTGTTACTCTCTCCCCTAGTGCAATAATACCCCCAAATGTGTTTCTGTGTTAATACCTTGCTGAAAAGGCATTTCTGTAGGGTGTGCCTAATTTTTTCATTTTGTTTTCTAGCATGGCCTATTTAATTCCTTCAAGATATAGCAACACTTACCTGAGGGGTTGATGGTAAACTCCTCATGTAGTCATACGTAACAAGGTATTAGGGTATGACATTTAAAAAAACATATAATTAGACATTTGCAAGGACTTAGTAGTATATATTATATGGTAAGGAGGGCAACTTAAAATGAAGTGCTACCAAGAATGTTATGAATCCATTTGGATAACCTCTTGACAGTGTGGAATATCTGGTACTGAATGACTGATTTAAGTGCTGAGAATTTACTGGATTTTCACAACTACTTCTGTTTCCCAAGTAGTGACTCTATACATTGAATCTCTCAGCTGTGACATATCTCTACATGGTCTTTTCTATCACTGCCATGCAGATGACATTCAGTTTTTGACAATACGCATTGATGCACCCCTGGCTGACAACTCCGCTTGGATGTTGGCCAACCACCTCAAGCTTAACCTTGACAAGACTGAGATTCTCTTCCGTGAGAAGGTCTGCCCGCTCAAGGATATGTCCATCATGGTGGACAACAGTGCAGTGTCCTCCCAAAACAACAACCTGGCATTCTCTGCTAACATCAAGGCATTGACTCCAGCTACTGCTGGTTCATGCTTTTCAACATTCATAGAGTATGACCTTACCTCACAGAAGAAGCAAAACAGGTACTTTCCCAGGCATTTATCATAAGTCTGCAACTTATTCAAAATGCAGCAGCCCGCATAGTGTTCAAATGTGTTCAACTAGTGTTTCTTATAATGTATAACCTAACAGTGAGTAGCTCTGGATAGGAGTGTCTGCTAAATTATTTAAATGTAAATGTAAAATTGAAGGCCAATCATGAGACAAAGATGACTAGCGATGTATCATTATACATCTACGGTCTGTTACATTTACTGGAGATGCGGTTCCGTTATATTACAAAAACGACACGCTTCAAGATATGTATTTTTTAAATATCCATTTAAAATGTCGACCAAACAAACACATTGCTCCAAAGAAGCCAGGTACTGTGAGTGTAGTTTCACAGCCCAACTAAAGCCTTGGCCTTGGGTAAGTCAGTGAACATGCAATGGCGCTGGCAAACTGATGTGATGATGGTGTCTGTTCCAGAAGCTGAGTGTGCTTCTCCACTGTGATGAATTTCACAATCCCAGATGGCCAACCCTACAGGAGTCAGCCCCAGCAGACCGTTCAACCGGCATGAGATTTCACCAGCCAGCCATTGTCTTAACAGCCAAGGTCACTGTCAAAGAAAAGTAACACAGAAAATGACAGCTACAATTAAATTGTTACCTCATGAAATAGATACAACGCTTTGGGGAGATGGACCTAGCATGATCTTGACGTTGCTCTGCAAAGTTTTCTGCATAGTCAGTACAGAAATGTCAACATGAAATGTGATCCTGCAAAACATGCCTCATGCAGTAGATTCAGACTTATACCAGTGAGACGAAAAAATAGCTGCTCTATCTCGACCCAAACCTCACAGAGTGAGAGAGACGCGTGCTCGGAGAGGCAGTCCAACAATTACTTCAAGCGATTCATGAACGTAGACACACTGCTGAAATGTGTTGTTGTTCCCCTTTAAAACACATTTAAGTTGTATATTTTTGGTCTTTTATGGTCAGACATTGTAGAAATCTAGCAAGGATCCTTTTCTGTACTTAAAAACAGAGATCAAAGTAGAATTGAATTGTGGTAAATCAATTCCTCATGGTCTACAACTAACACACCTAAGCTATGTCTGTCTGTCAAATTCTCATGTTGTATTCAACCTTGCATTCTGCTTCCCACAGGTGTTTCGCAGATCATAGAAGTATCACTTCTGATTGAGAGTGTTACCTTGGCAGTCTGTGTTTCTGCTAATACATATTGCTCTTAAGTGGCTGACAAGCTGAGGACCCTGACAGGAATATCAATAAATATCTCAGAAATATACTTGGATTTAGTTTTTCACAAGACACAGCAATAAGTCCTTACCTCCTGAAAATAAAGGTATGAATGTGTCTCATGGTAAAAACAAATGTGATACACCGTATACTGTATATTGTGAGTGGAAGATTTTACACAACCCACCCATTCAGTACATTCTACAGAATTTCAAGCATAATGCTTTTGTATTGTCAATGCTGATAGCTGTGGGTACTTCAACTACCTGTACCCAATGAGTCACATAGATAAGTGTCATTTTAAGGAGGTAATGTGGGTGTGCTAAAAATCACATCAAGTATATGGCTCATCTATGCTTGTCTATTTTAGATGGGTTATTCTGAATAGAATGGACACTATCAGTTACTTACACCTCCAAATAATCTTTATTTTGTATATGATTTAAATACTGACAACATCTAGATTCTAGATTCATGTTCAACTTATACAGTATAATCATTGAAATATGCATATTTTGGCACACATGTTGACAATTCATAGTGATATAATTATAATATAATTTGATATCAATATGACTTAGGAATGTTGTGCTATTTGTTAATACTTATATCTAGATACAATTTGAATTGTTTTTGGCTGTTTAAATGCCTGTTCCCACTCTGTATGTTGTGCATCCTGACATCTTTGCACTTTACATACCATCTTGAAATGTTCTTAGGGGTTACAACAATTGGATTTATCACAGTCTTGACTGCAACACAACATCAGATTTCTACTGGCATCACACACGAAACCCCATACTCCACTTTAAGCCTCTGTAGCATCATAGTGGTAACTAGACTGGTCAAGGGCTCGTTTAATGTGAATACACTGGAGGCCAACAGTGTCGGTTCCCTAGGGCACTGGCCAGGGCGTTTATTCAAGGTTACAAAAAATTGTTCTGTCAATCCCAAATGAACCAACTAGAAACAAAAACCCTAACCTATCTTCGGCTCTAAACTATTTTTAGGTTTACACATACTGTACATACAGCTCCGGAAAAAATGAAGAGACCACTGCACCTTTTTCTTTCCTCTACAAAAAAGTTGAAAAGAAAAGTTTTGAGTGAAGAGCAGGATCTTTAAATTTGCAGTGGTCTCTTAATATTAACCTTTCTGTAAACCACTCAAACCTTCCTATTAAACTTTTTTGGAAAGGAAAGAAAAGGTCCAGTCGTCTCTTCATTTTTTTGGGAGCTGTTCATACATACATACATACATCTAATATTATAATAACTACAGCCCCATAGCACTGTCCAACACCAGGGCCTGCCTCGTAGTGGAAGGAGAACATCTCTGTTTTATGGTAAAACAACACAGCAAAAGAAGAAAACAAAGAAAAATGCAGCATGAATGAACAAAACAGCTTTGTCAGCCCTTCCTAAAAGCCATGTAATATGATTGACTGGATTATTATTTAAGACTTGGGACACTTCTTAATGTCTGTTATTTATGCAGTTTCCTGTTTACATAAAAATGTGCACTCCGACGTATATGCATTGAAGATAATAAGGAACATTGTTTCATTTGCAAATTGTGTTCTTGGGGGGACAGACTGACCTTTGTGCTGAATCATCAAACAAAGCGTGGATGCCTCTTTCTGTTTGACACAGACCGATCAAGCCGTCCTACCTTTCACAAGAAAGCCTTCAAACAATCCTCCTAATTTAATCTTTCTCCTGCCAATTCTCAACCAATACCAGAAAGGGCAACAGCCCTAAACAGTTTGGCACAGAGGCGGACCTTGGGTTTGAATTGTGATGCAGTTCATACAGTAGGTAGTGAACAGTAGACTCTTGGGGGTACAGTAGGTAGTGAACAGTGGACTCTTGGGGATACAGTAGATAATGGACAGTGGACTCTTGGGGATACAGTAGGTAGTGAACAGTGGACTCTTGGGGATACAGTAGATAATGGACAGTGGACTCTTGGGGATACAGTAGGTAGTGAACAGTGGACTCTTGGGGATACAGTAGATAGTGAACAGTGGACTCTTGGGGGTACAGTAGATAATGGACAGTGGACTCTTGGGGATACAGTAGGTAGTGAACAGTGGACTCTTGGGGGTACAGTAGATAGTGAACAGTGGACTCTTGGGGGTACAGTAGATAATGGACAGTGGACTCTTGGGGATACAGTAGGTAGTGAACAGTGGACTCTTGGGGATACAGTAGATAATGGACAGTGGACTCTTGGGGATACAGTAGGTAGTGAACAGTGGACTCTTGGGGATACAGTAGATAGTGAACAGTGGACTCTTGGGGGTACAGTAGATAGTGGACAGTGGACTCTTGGGGATACAGTAGGTAGTGAACAGTGGACTCTTGGGGGTACAGTAGATAGTGGACAGTGGACTCTTGGGGGTACAGTAGGCAGTGAACACTGGACTCTTGGGGGTACAGTATGTAGTGAACAGTGGACACTTGGGGGTACAG
>JACXGJ010006887.1:0-32962 GCA_016801105.1 Esox niger
AAATCGGGTTCCACCTAACCTGGGGGGGGGGGGGGTGTCTGCGACCAGAAAAGGATGATGTTGTATTTTAACTGGTATAGGAGCGGATACATGTATAATATCAACCTGGAAAGTGGTGTTTCTGATAATTCCACACAGTCAGTAGTTATGGGGAGATGTTATAGAAGATGAAGATCCTCTCGACATGGAATACACCATGTTATGTGCAGCTCCTAAAACAAGGGACTCCAGCCCAACACATGGTTGCAAGTATGTACTGGAGATAGAATATCCATTTACTGTCTCAGCAAATTGATCTATCTATATTGTACAACTGTAGTATCTCCTTTTTGGCCCTTTTCCTTCCCCCGTTTCATATTATCTGACTGTATCCAAAGACCTGTCTGATCGGAACAACTCCCAACAGATTCGGGCAGTTGCAGGCCTTCCTCCAAAGCATGAATGCCAAGCCAACCGTGTGGAATTCCAAGAAGGGAAAAACACACGATCCACTATGAAAGCCAATGATGTGAATGCCATGTGGAAGATATTTATGGTTTTGTAAGCAGGTAGGGCTTGTGACAGGTGTTGGATGATGGAGGCCCTGGGAGACATGGAGAGCCTTTGGCTGCCTTGTGACCAGGGCATCACAACCCAGGGCCCTCTCTTCCAGTAAATTGGCTGAAGACGACTTGGCAGTGAAACAGGGCTATTTTTGTCTTCAGAGGTCCTTTTACTGTTGCTGGCCGGTGACAAATTGCCAATATCTGACCTCTTAGGCTTGCCATTTTCCACCTTTTTCACATCACATCTAAAAGCGTTGACGGTAAAAAAAAAAGCACCTTCACGTTTTTTCAGGCTGAGGGATTGGCCAAGAAGCCGACAAATGAAAACTTCTATAAATAAATACAGCCCCAGCCCAGGCTGTGACAACAGGATGATACAACCTGCCAGACACTTCTCTGCGGTTTTACCTGCGGTACAGGCTGAAAGAGAGAGACACATAAATACACGTCCTGTTAAAAAAACCTGCAAAATGGTTGGGTGGAAAGTGAGAAAAACGGGGAGGAGGAGGGGGGCGGGGAACATGAGAGGCGGGCCAACGGGATCAGTTCCAGCCAGACTCCAAACATCTCGTCTTACAGAACTGGGCGTGGGGTTGTGAAGGGTTTAAATCTGGTTGGGGAATAGAAGAGAGAAGGGTGGTGAGACATATATGGATATTCATACTGGTGTGTAAAGGTTGTCTAGATACCCAAACTCAATGCTCCTGGTAAAGGCCCCACCCATCCTGTAGGTTCTCTTAAGCCCTAAGTTTGCACACCTGGTTCTAATAAGGAGCTGGATGGAATGCAGAGTCAGGTTACTGGACGGTAGATCTCCAGGACCAGGACTGGGCTGTCCGCTGTTCGAACAACCTTCTGTGAGAAAATGTAGGTCAAGGTAAAATGAGTCCCGGAGTCATACAGAACCTGGTGTCCAGGGAGTATGTGTATAAGTGCATATTTACAGTATGTGGGTGCACTCCTTCCTGTCCTGACAGATCCTGTCTTGTTTCTCAAGTGCCCGGGGGTGCTCAATTCTCATTACGTGCTTTGAAACAGACCCGACCGCACAGGAAGGTGACAGTACGGACCTTCGAGAAACAGACACTGCTTGAGGTAATACCTTTTTTAATTCCCAGTGCTTGGCCCTTGTTCCGGTGGCGTGTTTGATTCGACCACACAGAGCAACTCATTTTAAGTGCACGGTGTTAACATTTTCCCTAGCAATAACATATATGCCCTCTGAATTAATGGCTATTGATTTCCCGTGTTCAGCATCACGGTGTAATATAAAACAACACTTTCATAAAGCGGCACCGACTGAAGCCGGTACTGAGCGGAAATATACTGTAGAAGTGAGCCAGCAGACAGGGATTCTCAGAAGGAAACCATTAACGGTCGACCAGAAGCCTCCCCCTTACAGAGTTTGTTTTTATGTTGTTGTGCATGTTGACATCACTTGCCATTAGAAGG
The DNA here is from genome assembly GCA_016801105.1 of Esox niger. Classification (NCBI taxonomy): domain Eukaryota; kingdom Metazoa; phylum Chordata; class Actinopteri; order Esociformes; family Esocidae; genus Esox; species Esox niger. The sequence continues at coordinate 1,998 of JACXGJ010006887.1, forward strand.
CATTGATGTAGAAAGCATTTTATAGAGAACGTTCCCATAAAATCCTTTAACTTGTCATTTAGCACAAACCTTTTACATCATAATTGAGGAACCAGAGTAGAGGCCCTCCTAATATACAGTACCGAACGAGGCTAGGAAACTGTAAAGAATCACTGCGTTTATCATCTGTGTCAACAATGATCTGTTGCTTACTCAAGCCATGGGCTCGTGGATCTGCCGACTCTATAATATGACAATGAGCAATTAAATGACTCATGGTTGGAGCTTGGATACAATGCGCTAGCCGGCAACACGTTGCGCCGCGATGGCCTTGTCACTGTGACGCACCGCCGGTACTGCTATTATAAGAGCACTGGGATGTATGCAAAACAACGCCAACTTGTCAGGATACTGAAGCAAGGGCTTTCACAGGCCATAATCACATCTATTTGGAGGAGTTTCCAATAGGGCACTATGAAATGTGTCCTTTGCTAGGGGACTAGTGTTAGTTGCCAGGTCAGAGGTCTCTCATTCTCAATGACAGGTGTGCGCTCGTGGCTGCAGACACTACATTCGGCCAAAGCCTTGGGCCAGCTGAGAAGTGGGTGGGAGGATTTGGGGTTGGGGGGGGGCTGTACTGAGGGACGGAAGGTTAAAGAGATATAAGCAGGTGTATATAAAATCACAGCGCATCTGGGACAAATCTGAAGTGGAGCTTTTTTACTGATGACAACTTTTAAAAGGAATCCTGAGCTGTTTGGAAAAATCCGGTCCTTGGACTTGTCTGTTATTGAATTTCCATCTACAATGGAAGCTGCTATAAATACCTTGTGGTTCCATTTTTGACCTTATAAGACAAAGTTTCTCAAAGCCTTCTTGTGAAACATCCAAACAAAAGGAGGCCAGGGGGACAAAATAGCTCTGGCCTTAAATGCTTTTTATTTAGTCTCCCTCTCTCTCTCTCTAGAATATCCCAACCGTTCTGAGGTTCTGAATGAAGGAGAACACCTATCTTCAGAGGGAAGGACAGACAAAAAGAACAAGACAGTAAGTTAGTGTTTGCGTATATTGCCATATAGTACATTCGTTTTTATCTTCTGACCAGGTGCACTGGACCAACAGGCTCTCGTCAAAAGTAGAGCATAATAAACAATAGGGCACAATTTAGGACAGCCTCAGCTAATATACAATGTCTTTATAAGTTGACCAACTACATACACCGAGTACGACTGTACACTGGGTTGGGGTGAATCACATTCCAAGTCTTCAGAATGTAAACCAAATTCCAATTTCATTTTAATTCCACATTCTCATACATTAAAAGGACATTTTACTTGTAATGTATCTGTATTTTCTCAGTTGACTGGAAGTGAAATGGTATTGAGCCCAACCCTGCCTGTCCGTCCAGCTTTCTAACTGACTTTTCCATCCCTTTCCATGAAAATTGATGAAATCGCTCCACAGTGCACACACTTCAACTGTAAATAAACTTTAAGCAACATTGTAAGCTAAACATTCAGATTTGTTCAATTAGCCTTACAATTGATACGGTAAGTTGCTCCACTCTACTACTTTGATAAGTGTCAGTGAGAATAAAAAGGGAGTAAATGTGAACTACTGGGCTCGGTTACTATAAGGATTGTATTGGGATGACCCAAAATCTGTAGCTGCGACAGGCTACCGGGGTGAGGAAGTGGGCTTTTGTGTTTCATTTTTTGCCTTCAAAGAAGTTTGTTGTTACTTATGGTTCGGGATTTTACTCAAGCTATATTTTCAGACTTGTTTTGGTCAGTTGGCTAGGAGGTGATGTATTGAAGCTTTGAAGCACTACTTCAACAAGTGATTAGGCTTTGGATGACAAGACACTGTCAAAGGCCTAAAACCTGATATAGTAGTGGATGACAGTTTGTTGAAATGAAAATGTAAACATTCTGCCATTCCTTGGCATCACTCCTAATACTCAGCAAATCAGGAGCAGTCGCTGCTTGAAGGAATTAAATACTATGTCAAGTACCACGCCCGCTATGACAAGTCACCCCGAATCAATAGGCTAAATCCACACGTCTTTGCACAGACCGGACATTTCCCTTGACACAGATGATCAGAGACAACCCAACGTCAGGCTACGGCCTGTAACATCCGTGAAACATCTCAGGGGGACTCCTGTCTCTCTGAGCTTGCCCACGTCCACTGACACCTCCATTATAGTGCAACATTTTTGACCGGAGCTCAATGTAGCGTACAAAATAGTGTGTCAGTGAGGACAGAGCTAGTCCTCTATGTTAAAAAAAACTAAACAGAGGCCGGCTGTCCATTGACGTTAGGGTCACGTCGAACCCACGGCCCAAAACCTTTTCAGGCTGGCAGTGTGGGAGTGTGGCCATGGGAGGGGTACACCAGAATACCACTTGTGTTGCTGGGCAGGAGTTGTACCTTTCTCCCCTATCCGCCAATGCCACCGCCATCACCACCAGTTCATATACCAGCTACCAGCACCCAGGGCTGTCACATTCACTGGCTTCACCTGAGTAATTTTACTCCCTTGTCCATAAAACGTCCCATATATTATTAATCCTCGACTGGGAGGGGTTTTACGGTGCCTGGGCTCAGATCTATTTCCTCAACGAGGGTAGAGGGATATTGGAATAAATCCAGGAAACAAAATGGGGTTGAACATTGTGGTGGTACAGCTTATCCAATGGAAACGTTTTGGTTACATGGGTCAGGCAAGTTCCACGCCTGACTGATAGCTGAATGCAGATTAGGCTGTGGATGATCTGGGATGCTGTTCAACCACCTCAGGAGTGACCACTGAATGACCGGCGATCAAAATGCCAAAAGGTTGGGACTCTCTCCCAACACAAGCATCCCCACAGGGAGGTCATCAGGCTTTGTTTTGTTCGGTGGCATGACATTACGAAATGTGAAATATGGGATATAGTGATCCCAGGGGGTATTAATTGCATATATTATCCCTCTGGTTACATGCAGGGCACCATGTTGTGATTTATTCCCCAGCGTCCCTCAGCGGGTTCATCCATTCTCTACTGGTTTCTTCACAGACATCAGGGAAGCGGCATGATGACAACCATGATCAAACGATGCATCGCGGGACATATCAAGGCAGCGACTCTGACAAGCCCAGCAGTGGGAGACTCAGAAGTGACGCTAAGGCCACAGTCGCGGAGACGACGAGGACTTTTCCCTCATCGCCTGCAGTGACCTCTTCTCTAAATGTTGGCTTTGAGAAGATTGCTAATTTCCCAATTTAATTGTATTCTGTCACTCTAATGACCCAAAGAGTCTTGAGTTGTGACGTCCATCTGTGTCTAACCGTCCGTCAGCCGGTTTGTTTGTTTATTTGTTCATGACTTCTGTGGTTACAGAGTCGGGAGTGACGCTGCTGTCTTATGTGATCCCCAGGCTAGTCCAAAGCACAGGCACAGATGGTGTCAATGCAGGGATTCTCCGGAGCTACAAGTCTCCTGTAGGAAATCAGTCACTCTGAAACAGTCTAGTCAGAATCACAGGATTCTGCTTATTAGAATTCCACAATACTTAAAAAATAAGCAAAGACGATGGGAGATTTGACACATCCCACCCATCCCACACTAAAAACGCTTCATGGTTTATTACAAAACATGTTTACTACAAAAATGCACCGAAACCTGGACTGTGCTTGGGAGCGTCGTAGTGATTTGTCATCCACACAATCGAATTAGCTTGATTCTTCATCGAGGGATGAGAGTTCCACGGGAGCCTGACTGAAGTCAGCGTATGTGAGAGCACGACGCAATTATTACAAGTCACTAATGAGACGCAAGCAGATGAGACCATGAGACAGCGAGACAGTTGCGACAGCAGCTCCTGTAGTGATCGAATGAGATCCCGAGTCCCAAGAGAGGATGGAGGAAGGGAGGAACCGTCACGCATCCCAAATGTCCCCCTATTCCCTACGTGGTTAACAACAAAGGGAAAAGGCTGACGTTTGGGACGTAAACCAGGTGTGTAACAGCGGAACAGATGGGGCCCATTCACATCCACGTCAATGTCTCATTGGTTTTGATAACCACTCAGACTGAGCGGAGCTGGAGCTCGGCGGAAGACCCTCGAACGGGATGCACTCCAGAACTGTGTTAAAGGAACTTCAAGGACGTGTCCCGAATGGCAACCCATTCTGTATACCAGGCACTACACTCCACCAGGACCCTATGGACCCCAGTTAGGAGGAGCGCACTACACATGGAAGAGGAGGACATTAGAGACGCGAACCCAAGAGAGTGTCACGGTTCAGGCAGTAGGTTTGGCTGCGAGTAGAGTGAATAACATAATTGCCTGCCTGACAAGTGGGGGGGTGCCTGGGAGGAAGGCGTCCATTTACATGCTGAGAGAGTGCCCATGAATAAACAGGCCAGACACACCACAATGTATACACACCTGTAGTTAACGTCAGGGGACTGCATCGGGTGTAAGCCAATCAGTGGTGCTAAAAGGCTACAGTGTAGAGGAGTGGCTCTACTTTGTTTTGTTACATGTACTACTTCATAGCTACGTATGAGTAACAAGGCCTGCTTCATGTAAGGTGGTGCTACTTCAAGTGAAGTCCTAGTGCTGTTTGAAATCGAACATAAATGTGTTGCAGAAAGACCGCAGAGAAATTACGTGGCTAAATCGAAAAAAGGTCAAGGAATCAGTCGTTGCTCTAGTAACGGTAATTGGCCCTCAGTGAACAAATTTGTGGCCGAAAGGGAAAGTTAGTCGTTCATGTCACTCAACTAGTCTGAGGGACACTTGTCCATGATGAGCTCAAATGGGTAATCTTCTCAAAGATGAGCTGTACAACTGAAATCAGGCTCAACATAGCCTCTGAGGTTAACAAAGTCACTTAGCTCAACCAGAGAGACTAGTAGCTTTGTCATTTTATCTCTGTCTCCGACCCTCATCTCTCTTTTCCTGTCTCTCTTTTCTTTCTTATGGATGACTAGCCAGGCCGTCCAAGTGCTCCTAAAATCATATAGTGATAGAATGATGGTATTTCAGGGAGGTGCTTTCGAATCCAATCCTACTGAGAGTTCACCCAGTTCCTAAAAAGGATCCCAAAAAAATTGCTTCCTTCAGCAGGGGCGGTCAGATCTGATGAATCACCAAGGCAACAGGAGGGAACATGGTAACCTGGAGACACAACAGTTTACCACAGATGTAACAGACTTAGAATCACATTAATACACATAAACAAGCTACAATGAATGAACATTTATATTATCTAGCAGTCAATGCGCACAATAATAGTAGAAGCTCAATACCAGGTCAACATTTAGCATCGTTGGCAGAAACCCAATGTTTTTGTTTTCAGGAGTACAGAATATTCTGCCAAGCTTTCTTTCCCCTGAAAACCAGATGTGGAAACATCTAAGTTCTTGTTGTTTTTAGTTTTATACCCAGTATGCGATGGACAAGTTAGTATGAGACAGTTTTGGAAAACCTCCAGTAAATTTAAGTATGCCCTTCCTGAAATGTCAATTGCATTGGAAAATGTGTCTGGGAGGGAAACCGGGTACACCTTTCCAAGCTAGTCATGTCTCTCTACCAGCCAAAACAGGCTTGAAGGGATCAAGGACAAAGTGAGCACATCATCAAGGCTCACATGCAAGAGGGAGGTAGAGGATTAAAAAGCCATTTGGTTCAGCCTAGTGTCAATTTGAAAACTCTACTTTTCGTAATTACTCTGAGGAGCACCGCTAAACGTGTCCCAAATGGCACCCTAGTCCCAATCCATTGTGCTGTTTTGACAGAGCCCTAAGCCATTTGGGATGCCTTTTTAAGAAGCAGCATACGCCAAAAAGCATTAGAACCCGACACGCATCTGGTTAGATAAATCCTTTCATACATGGGTGAACATTTTTGAGAACCAGGGCTCGGCATGGAAACCGTACGTGTCGCTAATGTCAGCCATAGCCAAGAGGGCCAATCGAAAGCAACGTTTCAATCAAGCAGATAGAATTGCCCAACCCCACAGTGCTGGGCCGTACTTTTACGGACCCCACTAGGAATGATTCTAGTGGTAGACTTCCAAGATTCCTGTACATATTTGGATTACCCAAAAAGCAATACAAATTAATAAATGCCTCAAGGATTATTTATGTTCCTACTGGTAAATAAATACATCGTTTTTTTTTCTCTAATACACTGGCTTGTCCTTCCCTACTATTGCAAAGTTGAATGTATGTAATGTGTGTAATTTTGCATCTTTGTGCCAGAACGGTCAAAACGCTCAGAAAGCTTCCCAAATGGAAGAGGGCATTCTAGTGTGTTTGCATTTATGTAACGAAAACATTTCAATACAGTTGTCTCAAAATCTGTGAGAAAATGACTAGATATCACATAAATGTACAGCGGGAGAATCTCAAACCCGATGGACCCAAACCCCTCTTCCCCCACCAAAACCATTTTCCAAACGCTTCTGACCTTGCTCAATAGTGCGACACATAAAACTGCCCCCAGGGAACCTTTCAGAGGGCCGAGTAAAAAGGTCACTCTGTGCTGAAGGAGATCGGAGGCAGAGGACACTAAGGGGGCGGGCTCACAGAATCTTACAGCCACCTAGAGGGCGTGTGACCGGCCACCTCAGTGGTTTACGAAGGTGCGTCACAGCGCAGCCGTTCACCCAGCAGCCATTATCATGTCTCCCCGAAGTCCCGCTCCCTTCGTCCCCTGTCTTTTTTAGAGAACAACCATGTGTCTCCTCACTGGCAGCAAATCAGAGGTCGACCCACAGCTGATAATAAACCTTCCAATCGCCCGAAGCACTGCAGCTTCTCTGTTTTCCATTGTCAGTGGTCCTGCTGTAAAGCGCCACGGTGGCAGGGGTATCGTTGAAGGTGGCACGCTCGGATGCCTGATGGGCTGACCACACCTGAGCCATGGCAATAAACATTCATGGCGCCGCAAAGAAAGACGCGACGGACGGTTAAAATGCAGCAGCGTTCTATATCAACATGCATTCGCCATAGTAACCCTGCCCCGGGAGCGGTGTGAGCTGTCGGATGTCACGACAGCACTCCCCGTGCACATGCAGGCCCCCGCACATCTGACAGGATGTTCCACCTTGTTACACAGTTACTCCTTCTCATTTTGCGAAAATAAATCCCTTCTTCACACAGACTCTTTAGGCTTTTAGTCCAGACCAATGAAGGGCGCCCTTCCAGGCACAGCACAGGCTGCATTCAAAATTTAGCATATTATGCAGTATTCAGCAGTTGTTGTTGTTGTTGTTTCCTTGAGTAATGCTCCTCACCCGTAAACGTCTCTCTGGGTAGGTGCATCTGCCAAATTACTCAAATGTAAAAATAGTTACAGGGCCCATAGGTCAATTTTGGACACATCAACATTCTGTTTTCTGCTCATTCATGAGCATTTAAACATGTCACACTGATGTAACATTTTGCCTATCTCTCCCATCCACCCCAGGTGGGCGGAGTCACTGCCCGGGATCCATGGCGACCCGGGAGCAGTTACAGTTAACCTTTCGGTGACTGACTCAACAGCCTAACCAAGTGAAAGCAAGCCACACCCAGGAAATTGATATGGAATTAATAAGGAAAGGACAGAGTTTCCCCTTTATGGATCCTATAGGGAATAAAGGAATAAATAATCCATTGTTTTAGCCATAGTCAATCAGATAATGAGAACGTTAATGTTCTGCCACCACACCCACCTAGAACACTGCATTACATCATCAGATGTGTGCATTGATATAGACACGTTGAATATGGCTCAATAATGTTTGGAATGGATTGAATATAAGAACCAGACTCAGCTGGATTGTGAGAATCCGCCCTCAGCCCGACACACAAACACAGAGATACCATGGCATGGAGAGGCTGTTAGGGTTTTTAAGTTTCCACAATGTTGTATTAGGGGGTACAAGAACGCAAATTGGTAGGTCATACTAATATTGTGAAAGCACGGCAATGTGATCAGAAGAAAACCAAAGGGCAACCTTGACCAACATTGGCACTCTCAGCTGGTATAAGCAGTACCATTTTGAGCACAATGCAACCGTCACAAGGGTTTTAAAATGGTTTTAAATGTGTTTTTCAGAACATCCCCCCTCGGCGCCCTGCAGAGGGGTCTTCATTCATCTCCCTCCATCTCATGACATTGTTCCAAGGGCAAAGGATTTATAAATCACATTTTTGACAGCTGGGACATGGATTCACTCGTATTAATACATATCGAACATAATCTCAAATGCCCATAAACTAAAACTAGAGATGAACAAATTATTAATATTTACAATGATCACCGACCTTTTATCTTCACAAAAATCACAAATGAGCAGGGCTTCTGGTGAAGAAGACCATCAAACATTTTTTAATCTGGGCACATCTTGATTGTATTTCCTTAATTCCTTGAGTCATCTCCTCGCCTCTTTCTCAAAACACATTTACGGAAGCTTACAACATACTTCAGCTGATCTACTCCTCCAATTCATTTTGAGAAAAAGGACGAGGAGGATATGAAGACATAAGAAGTCAAGGAAATTAAATTGACAATCAACCTCTCTCTCCATCCTCTGACGTGCAGCGAAGACGAGACTGACTTTCGGATTTCTGCCAGAGGACAGGAGCAGCAGCTCACTAACCCCCAGAGTGATTTGCTTCCTCCCTGAAAATACCTCCAGAGAGTCTTCGGTTACATAGGGCCAGTCTCAACTGCCACCCTAACCCCTACATGGTACCCTATGTTTAATCAGGGCACTACAGTTAAAGGGAGGGCACTTCATAAGAAACATGCTATTTCAGATGCCGAAATGTTTAGTCAATACCCAAGCTGGAAGGGTTTGCTTTCACTCACTACCCTTTGTCATAGTAATGAAGACACACACATGAAAGGTAGTTAACATGTGTAAATAAAACCGCATTAGGGTCTTAGTGTATTAGCATCTCAACTTTTAACACAAAATTTGTCATTGGTGGGCGTGGTAAAAGAGTACTGTTTTTATGCTACCAAGCAAAAGCAAACGTATGGCGCTTGCTATACCAGCCCCACCCTGGCACTTTGATAGGCCTCAGAGCTTTAGTCAGGTTACATAAAAATGTGGTCTCTTGGCCACGTTCCAGTAGTTGGAAAAAGCATCAAAAGGAGAATGCATAAGCACAAAAGAACCTCATTTAGACAGTAAAATGGCAGTGGTCCTTTGATGTGATGAGGTTATTTTGTTTCCTAAGGTCCTGTGGCATAATGATCTTAAAATCATTAATGGGGACGATAATATGAGGGATCCAATCCTAGATCTGCAATCCTTCCCGATACGACAAACAGTAACGGCTCAGGTCCAACTTAAAGGGGATTAGCAAACACAAAACATCACGTCCAAATTTAATGACAATATATACACTGATGACAACGTGTGTGTGTGTTAAAATATGACCTCAGCGAAACCATTATCACAAGACGACATAATCCTTGCACACAACTGCAGAAGGCCTAAAGGTTTTGACCAAGATCAATCATACATTTCAAGCTCGCTTTCTCTCTTTGTCTGCTTTTCTGTTTTCAGTTTCTGGTTATCCGCCTCTCTTCTAATTGGCCGCCCACTGTGCTCCGTTTGGCTGCCTTAAATAATGGGCATTTCTTTTAAGCCTTCGCTATGAAAACGCTGCCTAGTTAAGTCCCTGACAGTTGCCTACTTTAGTTGCCAGAATTACCAGGCATGCAACTAGCATTTTACAAAGATACTCTAGAAAAACAAGGAAAATAAATTATAACATTAAGCATTCAATCACTTCTATTTGGAAAGGGAAAGGGGGGGTCATTGGAACATTTTACAGCTTCAAATGAAGCGCAGCTGTCTGGAGGGGATGTGATCAGCCCACCCCCTGATCACCAGAAATATGAGGTGACATCTCCATTTCGGCATCTCGCTATCAAGCATCTCAACCACTCTCGTAACAGCCGTGACATTTTCAGTTTGCTGCCTGGCCTTAATCCCAGTCTGGAAAATAAATTCGCTCTACTCCGAGAAGTAAATGAAGGATTGGACATGCAAATCAAAGGGCTGCTAATATGAGAAGAGAGGAGTGAGCCCTGAGAATATTCCAGGCTCAAAATATGACAACTCCTCTGGCAAATTACCCAGAGTTCTCAACAACAACATAGATACTCCTCTAAATGGCGAGGCCTTTGACTGAACACTTACCATACAGCAGATCCTAACAGAGAAAAGCTAAACATAAATATGACATACTATCACATGAGAGGATATAATCATTACCAGAGCTCATCACCCAAACTATTCCCACAGATAAAGTGTTCGCTGACAGCCAATTCGGGGCCAATTTTGAAAAAGTATAAATCGGTTTTATTAATCAAATTTTAACGTGTGAGTGCAGGAACTGAAGGAGTGCACAGGAAAAACGGCCTGCTTAATAAGCCCATTGTCCTTGAGAGGCACTCAATCTTTTAGAGTGAACAGTAAAGGGGCATCAATAATGTAGTACCTCCTCCCAGACAAATGGGGTTTCTATTAAAACTAATGTGGCCCGCGCATGTTGGGCCCAGCTCGGCGGTACAGGAGCACGGCGTGGGAGGTAGGAACACACACACCTTTCACATGCATGTCATCCCCATTATATCCACACATACATGAGAGGGGGTGATATACAGTATCTCGCTTGCCCTCGGATAACTCTAAAGTGCCGTTTCCAATGTAATATGCAAGCTAGTCGTGTGGTTGGGGCAGTGGGAACAGAGGTGGCACTGAACCGGACCTGAGACCCTTGAGTTAGCTCCCTGAGGTCAAGTCTAGGTCAAAGACACTCAGCTCTGGAAAAACCTATGACATCGCTCCACCTTTTTCTTTCCTTTCCAAAAATGTTGGAAATGAAGGTTCTAAGTGAGGAACAGAAGGGTTAAAATTTAGAGACCACTGCAAATGTAACCCTTTTGTTCCTCACTCATAGCGTTCCTTTTCAAATGTTTTGGAAAGGAAAGAAAAAAGTTGCAGTGGTCCCTTAATTTTTTCCAGAGCTGTACGCTCCTGGTTAGCATATTAAGCCCAAACGAGAATAACCATTTGCTTTTCTTCAGGTTCCGGCACCTGAAGACGCATCTTGTAAACGTCGGGACTTCTTACCAAATGTCTCACCGTGGGAAGTAACCAACACACTCGAGTTTCAGACACAAAGATGGTGAATATTAAATATGTGCAGATGCTGTGTGTACTGTTGCCTAGGTGGGTGAAAACGTATAAATCCTCTTTCCTCACTCCCTCTCTGAACATAATTTCTGCGCCACCGTATTCACGTTGAGGTCATAAACTCAAGTGTGGCTCCGGTAACAACCAAGTTGAGGTGACTTCTCCGGTAACATGCACTAGATGTTGATGTCACATAGGTGTAATTCAAATGCATATCATGCTCAACCATGACGTGTCAGAAGCCTTTTTCAAACATTTGCTGTGAGAGGTGTGTCGAGAGCATTGATCCCCCACTTCTCAAACATTAACAATTTGAGGGTCACTGCTCCTGGATGAGGACGAGAGGATGTGTCTGTGGCTGACTTCCTTTTACCCATTGGGCCCTGTCCTTCCGGAATAAGGATGTCAGCTGTTATTCCATCTTCCACGCCCCATGGCCTCTTCTTGGCATGTGGTCCTTTAGAAAGTGTGTCTGTATTTACTGATTCATATTTATTTCAACCAGTGGTTCTCAAAGCACATCTCAGAACCCCCAGCCATCTCACAGTTGGGTTGAAGCCCTGAACTAGCTACCTGGAAAAACTACCCGAATCCTGCAGTCAAGAACTCGATAATTAGTTGACCAGTTGACGTGTGCTAGCTCTGGAATACATCAAATACAGTGACCAGGCTGGGCTCCCCAGGAGAGATTTGAAAAGCCCAGATTTTTACCAGGGCATGGAAGGATGGAGCATGCAAGAATTAAGGGATGGAGAGAGTGAGAAAGGGAAGAACAGATGCATCCTGGGGAAGTTCTACACGCGGTAGAGCAGCTCTTAGGTTTCTCCCTGAGGCGTGGGGTTAAGTCATGCATATATGGACAGGCTCCCTCAAAAAGAATACAGGAACATACAATCTCATGTTCACACACACAACCAAACCCTAATTGTAACCCTAAACCTAATGTTTAAGCCAAAAATAGAAATATTTTGACTTGGGGAAGACAGAGTTTCATCATTAGGTTGAAGTTATAGTCCTCATAACTTTCGTAAAACAAGGGCAGAACTAGCACCAAAACACGTACAAATGTTACACCATTGCCATTGAAAATCCAATTTCCCTAAAGCCAATTTTACTCGTAACATAAGCATAATTCTAAAGTACTCCAATTATAACATTTACCCTAAACCTAACCCCTAAGCCCAAAAACCCCCTTTCTACATACTACAGCGACGAGCTCTCATGCTTTGATTAGAATGGATACATGAAACATATTTACACGCCGTGATGTTGACAATCATCAACATCAGGACACCCTTGGTTGTCAGAGGCCCAAACTATGGCTCCTTGTTGGAAACAGCGTGACTTGTGCCGCTCGCATACCGTGAGTTATTGCACTCCAAAAGAGAGTGGCGTGGCATGATTGACGGAAGAGATTAGCTTGACTGGCAGCGGCTACAAACATACCCGGCAGCACGCTGGCGCCACCCGCGATCAGCCGGCCATTTGTCCTGCCTCCTGAACCACCGTCAGGTCTGTCTGTTGACACGTCAGGCTGAATTTAGTCAGTGGGAACACAGAAGTCAATCGTTGCAACATTCCCAGGTTACTTTCCCCGACTTGGTATACGCCCACATGCTGGCAATGGCGGAACAGGGCCGGAGGTGCTACAATGACACAGGCAGTCTCAATTAAACACACCTGTGGCCATGACGACTTGCCACAGGAAGAAGCAGGCAAACATAACATTCATCACCCGATACCTTACAGGAGCTGTTCAAAACACATGCATGGAGATTAAGGTCCCACTGGCACAGAAGGATTCAATACCTTTCTCGCATCCAATATTCGAGTAAACAAAATGTTAAGGAGCATTGTTGTGGTTGGGGGGGGGGGGGGGGGGGGGGGGGGGGGGGGGCGGCTTGTGGGGTGAGGGGGTGAGTCATGGTTGAGCGAATTCCTGAAATCAATCGGTTTCATGGACCGGGCAGCTCTGAATGAGAAACAGGAAGAGAGAGGGTGTTTCCATGACAACAGGCTGAGTGAGCGCAAGCCTAGGCCGGGGGGGTCGGGAGCATCTCCAGGCGTGCGGCGGGCGGGTGGGCGGCACTGGCAACCCAGACGGGTGTGGGTTTAACCTCTTAAGTGGCGGGAAGCAAAGCATCAGTCTCTGATGGGATCATGGAGAATGAAAGAGAGCGGAGCATAGAGTCCGGGTCGAGCAACGGGAGAGGAAACTCCGCTTTGAGTTCCACAGGCGCAAACGAAATGAGAATGAACCGGGGCAGGGGGTGGGGGGGGTGGGGGGTTTTACCATCCCATTCCTGCTACGGCCAACTACGGAAATACAAGGAGAGACAAACAAACAGATTAACAACACAGGAGAACACAGAGAACCAGTTGAACACACACACACACGTGCGCGCAAAGCCCAGTTGAGGTGCATAGGCTACTCAGTAGATATGCATGGGAGAATAATAAATGGATTCATCAACACGGAGTCTGTGGACCGTAGGCCACAGAGAAGACATCCACTAACTGCTAACTGCTAACTGCTGTCATTGCGCGCTAGCATAAGCATTCACAGATGGAGGAGCACACTGGCGTTATGCTGTGTGACATTGGGGTGGGAATTTAAAGGAACTCTTTTAGAGGCTTCTCTAATCAGTTATTGGTTACCCGGTTCTATCTGGTATTCTGGTGAGAGAATTTCAGTGAGCATAGGCACTACGAAACTGTGATGTCTGTAGGTTGATGTCAGAAGAGGAGAACCTCTTTCCATACAGTCACATAAGATCAGGTCCAAATTCAGTGGCACCCTTGGTAAATAATAAAATGAGAAAGCTATTCCACATAAAGGAGGGGAATTGTATTACTTTTATTCTGATAAAACTGCTCAGGGAAAAAATACATCTTAAATTCTTGAAACTCTAAAAATCAAATTTTTGTGAATCCTTAACATAACCTATTAAAAACATTTGGATTGAATTTACAAAGTTAGTGCTTGTTTGTAGAGAAAAGGAATGACGGATCTGGGAATATTCTTGATGTAGGAATGGCCCTTCATCCATGTCTTCTCCAATTGTGGTGCCATAATTCTAGCAAGCAGGTAAAGAAAACAATGTGGAAATTGTTTTGTTCCTTATCATTTTGAGTGATTTACTACATTGGCAAAACAATATTTTTTCTATGTCCATTATTTAAGGCAGAGTTTTTTCATCATCATATTCAAGGGTGCCAATCATTATGGCCCTGCTAAAAAGATACAATTCACTATAATGGACACTGCCAGGCTCTGGTCAGTAGTGGTCCACTAAAGACAATAGGGTGTCAGAGAATAGTGTGCCCTTTGGGAAACAACCATACACTCACTAACTATCATCACCCCACCATGCACTATACTAAATATATTATTCTCCTCAACGTGGTGAGTTGCGACTCATGTCCAATTAACTGAAGGTCAAAGTTGAAGGGACGACTAGCTGGCGTTAGTTGAGCACATCATTATTACGACCTTTTTTGGCAAGGAATAAAAAATATTCGAGAGAACGACTCAAGCTCTAATACTTGTTTAATAAAACCCATCAAAAGACAAGAGGGGAGATGACCCAGAAAATAGCTGACCACGACCTGTGTTCGACACCCTGGACGTGGGGAATTGGTCATGTGAGAAGTGGGGAGTTGGTCCCATTAAAGTGCTTGACATGGACTTCCCCTGGTGTCTATGCCTGTTCACATCAGTCTTTCTCAGGCATAACAGTGACTTCAGGGGTTGGAGGAGTCGCTGCAATGCCAACCATCTTATTCCAATGCCCATTATTCCACTTCTTCACCCATTCAGATGAGGATTAGACAGCTAAGGGTCCTTTCGCCCATCTGGGGAGGATCTCAGGGTTGAAGCACTCAAGGGGGAAAGTATTACATGAGGCAGTGTTTAGGGATCAAAGGTAAACTGCCAGGTGTCCTCCTCCTGCCCACCGCCCACCCCTGACGTCCCCCTGTAACATGGTATTAACATTATCAGAGCAGCAGGGGGAAAGCAGACTCTTTCAAGGCAATTACAGAAGTATCACCGCTGATAACTGAGCCGGGAATTTGTTTGTAATTCCTTCTTTGTGTCTCTCGGCTCTGAATCCTGACGTGCGATCTGTGTGTGTGTGTGTGTGTGTGTGTGTGTGTGTGTGTGTGTATAATCACCGTATCTCCTCCCACTGAATGTTCCCTGGATATAGTCTGACACAAAGATGGAAAAAGGCGAGGTGCAGAGCAAGTTCAAAGCCAACACACCCCTCGCTTCCCCCTTCAGACTTTGTTAGGAACACGTCTGGTGCGCCCTACACCCCCAGTGCTGGCTGAAAGACAACCATCCCAACCTTTAATCAGGATGAAAGAGAAAGGCGCATGAAAGAGTTAGATCATATTAATAACTAACATCTGTACAGGTCATGTCTTTGTTTCTCCATCAGCCCAAACGGTAATGGCCCTGGGTTTATTAAGACGGACCTGTGTGGCCTCCTAAGCACTGCAGTGGTACACACCGCAATTAATCTGCGTTACGGTCCCGGTCGATGAGCACCAACAGTGCCCGGGGGAACCACGAAGGACGGTGCAAACTGTCTCAAGGGACGGTCGGCGAGTCTGCTGCGCCTCGTCGCGCTGCAGTGACCCCTACTGTCAGGTGGCAAGCTCCGGCAAGCTCAGACGTGGGCCTCTGATTTGTCGACTGAAGTGTGGATTCCAGCCTACTTCTGGGTGGAGCATGCCTTGTGCTGGGAGTGGATATAACGAGGCAAGCCAATGATCACGGATTGGGCACCAGAAAATTGGGAATTGTAAAAAAGAAACATGTTACATTGGGAGAATAAATAAATAACAGACCTGTCGGCTTAAAGGCGCCGTCCATGGGGTGCCATTAATGGGCCTGCTGCTTGTGAGATATGAGCTGAATATCAGCGAGACCATTAAGGTGAGAACGAGATGGCACAGGGAGTAATTTTAGTCTCTAAAAACAACGGGGTACACACTGTGACAGAATGGCAGCCAGGAGCCTCTTGTGTCCTGATTCTGCACTGCAGGCTACTAGTGTCCTTCAGTGGTCACGTGAGCATCCAGTTGGCATGGAGAAAGGTGTGGTACATATGTAGAAGGCGGGCTCCAACTTTGGTCAGATGTCAAAAAAGAAACAATCAACAGCAAACTCGATTTTCACTGAAATCCACCATAACTCACTGATAAACCCCAACCAATTACAGAAATGCCCTCTGCATTTCCTAAGGACTGAAATGATTTCTCAGACAGACTAATAATTTAAAATGACCTTTCATTTTTCTTTAACTGAATCAGATCAAGGATTTATTGTTTATTCATGCAATGTATTAATTTAGACTTGAAGTTCGTTATTACTGTAACCATTTAAAGAGTGGATTTGTTTAGATACTAACATATTTTAAAAGATAACCGCCTCAACCGTGTGTGTAAAATGTCTTTAATACAATAACACTGCCTAAAGTTCCCGGTAGAGGATTTCACATAAATGGCACAAGTTATCAACGTACTGTTTTAAGACATTGTAAACGGTTCCATCAACCTCCGATCAGCAAAAGGATCAAGTGAACGTTCAATACCAAACCTAACTGAAGGTCGAAAAAACACGTTTGGTAGCGAAAAACAGAATTAAGTGCTATCGATTGTTTCATTTATCCATTAACTTATTATTTTCTCATTATTTTGTGCAAGCAGTGTAGCTAAATTCAAACTAAAGGACGCATCACAAATAAAGTGCATTTGCATGTTTGAGTGCAGAATTGTGAAGCCTACGTCAAAAACAGACCCAGTATTGCGTATAAAACCCAAAAAAGTTTTAAGGTAGACTAGGGGGAAATGTGAATAATCAGTCATGTGCTTTTTAATGAAACTTAAAAAAGGACGAGGGTAATAGTTCTGTAATATTTTGTTTTTGATTAGAGGGTTAAATGCCTGTGATAATGATTTTAGTGGAAACAAAGGATCGGGGGAACTTGCGCTTCGACCGTTATCGGAGCTCTCCTTACAAGCGGCCGCGCGCTCTTACCCTTGCCGCTCTGGAAGAATAGGGATCTTCGAATAGATTCCAAATCACAGGTCGCCACTTTTTCCAGCGGCTGATATTAGGGTCAACCACGTCCTCAATGCCAAATCTTTTCCCTGTTTCCTCGTCCTCGTCTCCATTGTCAACGTTTATGTCGAACACATCGAGCGCCTCCTCGGCGTCTCGGTGTTGGCGATATGTCATCCAACAGCAAGGCTCCACGTCCGTCTCATCGATGCCCCAAAAGGACAACTCTTCCTCAAAAAGCGGACCGCATACATCTGCCGGGCAATGTAGTTTTCCGGTTCGGTAATAGTTAAGGACATAGGCAAAAACCCCTGGATGGCGATCAAAGAAGTATTCGTTGTTTCGCGCGTTGTACTCTATGAAACCTGGGACTTGTTGCAGCTGATCCAAAACAGACTCAATATCAGAATCCGAGGCGAGAAGAGCCAAGCGGGTCCCCGGCAGGGTCCTCAGTGTGTTTTTGTATGTCTCGTGCCTGGTTCCCCCAACGTTGAGGATTATCCTCTCGTTGTCGTCGAACTTGCCCATCGCTCTTTATAAGACATGACTTGATAAAGACAGTATATCGAGTGCAGTCCAGAGTAACAGCTGACACGGTGTTGCACACACCCAGTTCCGTTAAAAAATCTCCAGATAGCCCTTCAGGATTCAGCTGAGCGCAGCCACTCCAAAATCAGCCTGGAGCCCCCATTAAGCTTACTGAAAGTAGGACTACCCTACTCCACCAATCGTTTTTGGTGATCTAGAAGAACGGGATCGGGGGCTTGTCGTCCCTCTAGTTCCTCCTTGCACGAGTTCTCAGCCAGTAACCAAAGCCTACGGCAGCGCTCTTAACGTGTCTCAGTTTCTGCACTCTCATCATGCTCAAAACTTGGATAGATGAAATCAGACGAAACTGCCATTCACCGTATTGATTTGTCACCTTCGTGTCCAGATTTGGCAACGTCATCGCAATGCCGCGCTGAATAGCGAGCAAGCAAACCCGGTGCGAAATGTGCGTCTTTCCCGAGAAACGACGTCAAGGACACACCCTCCGCTTTTCCGCACACAGGTTGACAGTTGCTATAGTGCGAGTGCTGATGTGTTCAATCACTTCACACTTGCACATGTTTCTTGCATGTAGCAATGACCGCTGATAAGCAATCAAATTGTACACACTGATGAAAACAAACATCTAGTGCAACTTTTTAACCTTTATGATTCTCTAAGATGTTGAACATTGCTCCTCAACCCGTCAGATTGATGCACAGAGGAAGTAGTCTGGTGTGCATCAGTTTCTATTTTGATCACAAACAATACTGTTTCATTTCACACAGTAATTATTTATAGGAATCCTCTGGGATTTGGTTTAACACGAGATGCGCCTCTCTCGCGCCAAAACGACGGAGCTGTCTTTTCAGCACCACACGCACATGTGACTTCCACAGACAAAAGAATAGTTTCAGAGCAGACTTTGGGTCGCGGCTGTTTGATTCTATAGTTTCAATTTAACACGCGGAATGGTAAGAGATGTTTACATTTGCAACCACATTAATTACATTCTGGTAATAACTCGTGATTCTGAACTGTTGCCAAGAGCAGAACAGAACGTGTCCGGTTGACACGTGTCCTTAATTATTCCCAGTTGTTGCTTAATAGTGAGCTAATAATAGGACACGATAAATGGGCTACAGTGTTGCACAGCCTACCACGATATTTGTTGGCACAGGCGGGGTTATAATATTACTGTGAATCTTCCAGAACGTAATAGATGTCTCCCCCGAAAAATAATTGATTGTGTAAGATATGAGATCTCTTTGATTAAAAAAAAAATGTAATTAACAATCACTTCTTGTGTTGTTCAAAATGTTTTGATATCTTGTTAGCTGGTTAGAAATAACGTCACAAAAAACTTTGAAGAATCTGGGCAAGGAAAATGAAGTGGAAGAACTACAAAGCTGTCTGCATCCTATGAGCAGTTGTTAAATGTTGCTTCCATGAGTGACAGATAGAAATCCAGTGAAGTACTTGGTCAGCATCTGGCATCAAATTACACGCTTTTGAGAAGATGTCTGATAACAATCTAATAGTGGTAGAAGTCGGCAGATGGAACAGAACTACAGTATTTGTGGTGTAGTGGTAACAAGGAGAGTAATCTATGAACTCCTCTGGGCAATTGTATAAAGTGTAACGATCACTGATAAACCAAAACATATTCTATTTTTAAACAGTATCTTTTGACTGTGTTTCATTCAGGTCTATTAATAGGGAAAGCCTAGTGTACATTTCTATGAATTCCATAAAATCCACATCAGGTCATTCCTTCCAAAATAGTTAATTGGACTGGGCACCAATTTCACAAAATCAGGAAAAACCAATATTCAATCAGTACGTAACTACTCTCTGCTTAGCCAGGTTTGGAAGTATAAGTCTTTTGACTACACTTACCCACTTCAATTGAGTAGGAAAACAGACGTTTTATTACCGTAATTGCACTACCAGATCACTAACCTTAATCTTTTTTCTGTCCTTTCCGGCACTGCAGGCGTCTCAGCATCACTCTGTCCCTCAAACACTACTTTCTGTAAAGCAACGTTTGAAATAGTTTTTATTGGCATACGAATATTTAACGGTTTTTATTTCACTGCACTGATTTACTGATCAAATAAATATACTACATTAGCTTCTTGTTGGGTTTCACCCGAACGGCTCAGACCTGTTAGCTAACTCAGGTACTGTTACGAGAATGTATAGTAGCTCGCCAGCCAGTTGAGAAATATCATCAACCTTACCATTTGACCATTCATTTTCCACGACCCAGTGTTTTGTTTTGGGTGCGTTTTTCTTTTTCTACCACAAGTTAGTGCACTTTTTTGTAAAGTTCCTTATCCCCGTCTTTTCTCTCTATCTTGAAATAGCTAGTTGCGTGCACTGGACTGAGATTTTCACTAACCTGTTTGAAATTAAGTTGATTACCGTCCGTCGTGGACGCGCACACGCGTGGTTGGAGTAGTGAAAGTAAAGCTAGCGTACACAGGCGAGCGTGACTGACTACTGACGCGTGATTCCGAACTATTCCGAAATATTAACATTCTAAGCTTTCAATAACGCTAGGAACGATATTCAACAAGCAACATTATGGCTGTTAATATATGTGAGCTGGAAGTGTCTTTCTCCATAAACAGGTAGCTTGACTGATACAAGAACAAACCGAGCACCCCCCCCCCATACACACACACACACACACACACACACACACCGGCTCAGTAAAAATAGAACAGCCAGAGATCTTTATCAGGACGTGAAGGGGAATGAAGGTGGTTCCTAGTCAGTTCATATCAGCCAAGGTATGTAGGCCTGTACAGTCTCTTGGGGTCTTGCGTATGAAAAGACTTATTTGAACCAAAGGTCTATTATTTTGCAAAAAAACAATGTGTTTTTTGTTTTGCAGGAAAAACATTAAGAATTTATCCGTAAAAATGTGATCTGAAAAAAAAAACACATAGTAGCACTTAGCTAACATAACATTTGGCTTGAAACTATGGAGACAGGAGACTTTTGTGAAGAGGAAGGAGCCATAGTGTGATCTGTTCAATACATTCGACTCCCTTTTGACTGACATGATGATTGTTGGCAAACTGAAAGGTTTTCATATAAGCCAAATCAAAAATGAAGAATTTTTGTTTAAAGGAGTTAGACAATAGTTCGTCTCTGAGGATAAAAATGAAAGATAATTGGTTACAATTGTGAGAGGGCCTGAGAGCATGCAGTGATACAAAGCTGGAATAAACCCAATCTGCAAAGCCTTTTCAGACATTTGCAAACACTTACAGAAATACAACAAAGTGACCTTGTCAAGGCTGAGATGCAGTGTTTCTGAATGTGAGGCATGCAGGTACACACACACACACACACACACACACACACACACACACACACAGTCCTTGCCATTATTCAGCATGAACTTTTCTGTTTGCCCTATCCTAATTTTATCCCAGATCCGGAACTCTCCCTGCTCTCTCTTTCTTACAGAAGACTAGCTTTCTGACATTTAAGATACCCAATGACCTAACCTCTACAATTGTTAGCTTGTCTTTCACAACAAAGGTGAAGAGAGGACACCAAGAATAAAGGAAATACTTTACTGAAAACGTCAAGACAGTATGGAGGCAGATAATGGGTGTATTTAGATTAAATTGAGGTGTATGCATGACATTTCTGCGAAACCAAGCCTCTGAGAAACTTTGAGAACTTTGCTCAATCTCTGGGGTTCTAAGCCAGAGGTTAATTTGTGTAAATTGGCATCATAAACATGAATCAAAACAGCGAACACATGCCTACCCACAGAAATAATCAACCAAAAAACTGATGTAGCAAAACCTGAAGTGCTTACATAGTGAAATAGAGAAAAGGTTGCTGCATCATAAGCCCCACAAAACCCAGCACCTAAACCCGAAAGCAGTTCTTAGTGCATTACACCATTCGTAAAGCCAATAAGTAGTTTCAGATTCACTCAAATAGGGTCAGTGTTTTGTTCAGGCTTATCCTTCTAGTAAACCTCTCACTGTTAGCCAGACAACACACACTACTAGCTAGCTAGTTAACAGGACCGGAGCTCAGTAAATGTTGTTTCTTGCCAAACACTAAAAAGTTTGCACACGTTGTCCATTTCTAACCCTAAGTGAGAAGACACAGTATTTGCTTATTATTTGTGGTACATTATGTAGCAACATGCATTCAGTCTCATTGGAATATCATAAAAATCATACAGTATATATTTGCATATTCCTTATAAGAAATGTACTTAAAGGTGTTCATGTATCAAAAGGCGTACGGCCTCAATATCCGAGTTGGTATCCTTTTTATATAGCTGAGCAATAAATGGATAAAAGACCGCTATGTCCTCCTCAAACTTCAGTAGGCAAGCTTTAATCAGGATCAACTTACCTGATGGTAGCTATTACGCTATTTCTGGCCGATAATATGTATATCATGCAGCTGTCAACACTCATTACAAAATGCACATTATTGGCATAATCAATGACCATACTACTCTGGATGCCAGTCTGGAATTAAGATAACTCGGTTGTAATTGAAAATGTTTTGTTTGACATTAACAAACATCTTTCCAGTATCAGGCCCTGACAGACAACATGTCATCCAGTGACTGTGATCCACCAGTAGTACCCACATCTTTCAGTATGCTGTATCGTCATGATCTTGCCCTGCCAGGAATGTTTCCAGTTTCATCGGTTTTCTAAGTAAACCCAACGGTCACAGAACATCCAAATTAGGCCAATTATTGGTAGGCTAAAAATTGTCCTAGTTTGCGTTGGTGTGCTGTTTGTCTTCAGCACCCTCAAATGTTGTTACTAAAGTTAACCTCTTCCATCTTCTATGTATGTGCAGTCAATGACCATCCTGTCAAAAACTGAAACAAGAGAGCAAATTGATGTCCAGCCAAGACCCAGTAAGACTCCTCTTCCAACTAGACTGTAATACCCTATAATCGCAGATCATGTAAAATAACCCACAAAAATTTAACATATTCCTAAACAGAGTAAAACACTCCAAGATCGATAACGGATTCCTTCTGTTAATCAGGATTCCATTCTCTTGAACTGTGGCACAAACTCAGCTAAGATTATTACCCAAACAGATTTGACCCTCACTAGAAACCTTTAACACAACCAATTCAATTGGAAGATTCATGTGTGATTCAGCAAGAATCTTATCAAGAGTTATCTGGTACTATTAGCAATTAATTGTTGACTCAAAGATGGCATGTTGGCCAGGCCTGGAGGCAGCAATGCAGCCCCTAAACCATAACTCCATTGCTTCACGGTTGGTATAAGATCTTCTGTTCATAGGCAGTACGTTTTCTACAAACATGTCGCCTGGCATTGCAGCCAAAAACCATCACATTTGACTCTTGTACAGATCACATTGCTGCAGAAAGTTATCATTACCCAGATGTTGTTAATTAAGGCTTTACTGATAATGTTTGGTGCTTTATGAACCAGCAATGTATGTAATACATTATAACACTGGTTTAATGGGAAAGGACTCCTCTGGCTGCCAAGATTATTAAACTAAAACTCCAAGCCCATGTATTGCAGCAAATGTTGGTCAAATCCCTGAGGTAAAGTTATATCTAATTAGATATATTTTCATTTGAGGAACATCCTATGTATTTGTAGTGAAGCCCAGTGTTGTTACAGTGAAGGATCACAACTTATGTTTTTTGTACAAAACAGCTGCACCAACAGACCCAAACAAATCCCTAGCTTGTTGTGAATCTTGGTAATAAAACTCGTTTGGGTTCTCATTCTGAGCGCCAACGTGCAGGCTACATTGGGCCTAAAGGTCTAGATAATAGCTTAATATGTTATTAGGGATTTTAGCCTTGGATGAAGTTTGACTGTAAAGAACAAGGTTGATTATTCTGATTATTCACAGTAATGCAATTCTGACTGCAGGGCTCATCTGCAGCTCCATCACTAAACAAGCAATATCTTCGACTACAATGTCTGGTCTCAAGTCTCCGACCTTGATGATTGTGTCTAGTTTCTTTGACCTGCTTTTTCAATTTATTTTCGTACCTCCTGGCTGAGAAAAATACACATTCTTACTTTTCTGTAAAAAGCCCTGTGCAACCAATGTCTGTTTTTAATAAAACAAAATTACATTCAGTATCGTGTTCCTCTAGCTCCATCTGCTGTATATAAAGGACAATTGCACACTGTGCAGTCCACTTTATTCTCATATATCACTGTATATAGTGTCTTCATGATGCGCTTAACTTTACAACCACAAGTATGTCAGAGGGCAGACTGATATACAGCAAATCAAGTACTCCAACAAAATCATGAAAGAGTAAATGTTCACAAAAAAGCAGTAGCCACATTTTACAATGTTGTTGTGTTGTATGTTTTCTGGTAAGGCATGTCATTAGCTACCGTATTTCAAATGTCCTCAGAAGCATATTCCAGGGCATAGCTACACACAAATAAAATACCACAAATAACCAAACAAAATACAAAGAGACAAATATTACCGTGTTTCTATATGGTATAATTACCACAAGCAGGGTTCGGGGTTGATTTCACAAATTCAATAAAATGTAAATGTCAAATATATGTCTATTCACAATAAAATAATTCCTCTCATTGATTCAATTCAGGATAATCGTGTAATTTTTCAGACCTACCCTTTCTCTGGACAAAATTGTTGAGTTTTTTGCATTAACTCCATTATCTAGAACATATGGAATTGCAAATCAGTTAAAAAAATTATAATTCTAATTATTAAACAATATTAAATAAAAAATGAGAAAATATAAAATATTTCACATTGAAATAAATTTCCAATCTATAAACTTTCATTAATTAAATTCCACTTATCTACAACTTGTAAAACAAAAGTGACATTTAAATCAACATCATTCATGAAGTCAGGAATTCCTAATTAAATTGTGTACCCATCCCTGCAAAACAAAAAGACACACATTGTAAATGGCACAATAGTGACCCACTTCTCACTATACTTGTGGACTCTCATCAAAACTAGTGCAACCATGCAGTGAGTAGGTGATGCCACTGTTTGACTGCTTCCACTCCATTTGCACACAGTTGAAATGATATGATACATGCTCATCCTGCAGTGCCATTGTAGTTTCATTGGATTGGTGCTAACCATAGGCTAACTACACAAAAGGTAGTCATTGCATAAAAAAAAAGGTAACAAAGAAAATGTACAATCAAATCAGGTACAAGGTTGTGTTGACTAAAACACAGAGCAAAATCTGAACTACAAAAGGGGACAGAGACTATCGATATGCCAATTAAATTATACCACGAGTAAAGTTATCGATACGTTCATGACTGTCATCTCCCGGTAGAAACAAGAAACTTAATACCCAGAAACTCTTGTTGCACAGGTAAAAACATGCACAAAATACATAAAACACACAGGACCAAGTTCACAAGCTTAGTGCAAAAAATCTAAATGTAGATATTTATAATTCACTATGTTTGACATAATTATCAGAACTATTTTGTGCAGCACAGATTCCAGTTGCAGGACTGCATAGGATCAACACACGTTGGAGTCATGCTGTTGGAATTTTAGAGACACAAGTGTAAAAGATGGCGGCCTATAGGGCTTCTGAGCAGCAGTCACATGACAAAAACATAAAAAACGGGCCCAAGAAGTAAGAAATGGTTGGTTCTAGTCGGGGTAGGGGGGTGGACTCCGACCTCCTGTTTGGGGAAATACCCTCAACCCAACTCAAAGGCTGTATGGTGTTTCGGCTTTTAGGGATTTTCTTTGTAAGGAGCTAGCCCTAACCCTGCACATGCCTCGCTAGGTAGGGTACATTGCCTCGCTAGGTAGGGTACATTGCCTCGCTAGGTAGGGTACATTGCCTCACTAGGTAGGGTACATTGCCTCGCTAGGTAGGGTACATTGCCTCGCTAGGTAGGGTACATTGCCTCGTTAGGTAGGGTACATTGCCTCGGTAGGTAGGGTACATTGCCTCGCTAGGTAGGGTACATTGCCTCGCTAGGTAGGGTACATTGCATGGGGGACCTTTTTATGACAACCTTCCACAAAATCATTTCATATCCACTACAACCCCCAAAATTATTTCGTTATTAAATTACAAAATTAAAAGACTGTCATAATGCTATTATGACTAAGAAAATAAATGATTGGCTTTATTCATGTACAGTTAAAAATAAACCTCTTTCTTCCCATCATTCAAACCTGTTGCGTCGTCTGAGACCAGTCGCGGGTATTTCTTCCGGAACGCTCTCGGCTACCACTATGTCCTGAACGTTTGTCTCATCACTATCCTCCAACGAGGGCATGAGCTCACTGTCTTCATCTCCATCCTCCTCTGCCTCATCAGTGTGACGCCGCTGAGCCCCTCCGTCATCGGTCACTGCAGACGTGTCCTTGGATCTGGAGCGGTGCCACAGCTCTGGATCCTCCCCTTTCCCGACGACGCCTTGCTCATCCGCGGCACAGTTGGCCACCTCTGGTCGTGTGTCGTCGCGGGCCGCCAGAGACTCGATGAGGTCATCGAGGTTCTGCTCGCACTGCGGCTCTGAAAGATGGACACAGGCAGTAACTGCGACCGTGCACCGAAGCCGCCGTGAAAGATTGGCCCCCTTCCAGGACAGGTGCGTGCGAGTCGTGCAAAGATTCAGTGCGCACGTCAGCTTTTTTAATGGAATGAACCGGGCATTTTTCAGTCAAGACAAACATTTAACTATTCTGACGGATCTGGTTTATTTAGAATGTGCTACTGACCACAAAGGGTGTTATTCAATACATGTTATCATTTGTAGAACCAGTTGTCCTACTCATATGGTACAAGTAGTACACAGACAAAGAAATCTACGCGAGACACCACCCCTTTCAGCTTGTCCCTCGGAAGCTTTAAACATTACACAACTCCTCCTAGAGGCCATGCACCCAAGACTAGTCAAATTCACACGCAGTTAAACCAAAATGGCCAGTACCATTCCGTAAACGGCATGCTTTTCTATATACAGCCGTGACAATTGTACCTGAGACTTAGGCACTTTTTGTTATCCGCTCTTGGCCATTTTTATATCAGTTAATGAATAATGAACATGCCCAGCAGTGGTGAAGTAGAGGCAGATACCTTCAATGTTCAGAGGGGGACAGTCCATTCCTCTTTTCTTCATCAGGTGGCGAATGGACTGGAGCTGGGACATGATCTCATTCTTCTGCTCCTGGGCCACGGATTTGACACTGTAGGGGATGAGAAATGACCAGCAGAGCAAGAGGTAAACACACTAAGAATTTAGGCCATTAACACCAGGCCATACTATATGTTTAATAAGGTGGCCTTTTGAAATATAACGTCCAACAGAAATTTCATCTAACCATTCAAACCATATTTCAAATACTAGTTTCCAGACCCCCAAATGTTGTAACAATTTCAGAAGTTTATTTTATTCTTGGATTATGGAAACTGTCATCAAATATATATATTCTGGGGGAAATACCATGAAAATGACATTTTAGATTACAAAGGGTATTAAGGATAACAAGCGAGTCGATACAATAGTGTCAACAGTTTAGCAAACGTGACTTAATGAACTGCTGTTCAAACCAAATCCCGACAAACTGGTCTCGGTTACAAAATACATGTATGGTTTCTTGTTACATTGACAAAACCATATTTACACAATAAGATAAAGACCAACTGAAGCACGGTGCTTCGTGCTGAGTTGGCTATAGGTTTGCTGACTTACCAACTTGTCAGTGGGTCAAGTTGGGTGAGAATGGAGTTGAGCATCTTCTCGGTTTGTGCTAGCCTCTGCTCCAGCTCATTGAGCTGATTTTCTAAAAGGGAGAAATTACCATTTAAAAACAAACCACAACATGATGTGTGAAATAAACAAAGGTAGGTAAACGGATCATAGCGGCACACCTGTCTCCTCAGACTTCTTGGCACCTTTAGTAGCCACGTTCTTTTGGACTTGGGAGTCGTCTGCAGATTTGATCTGGTGGACAGAAGACGGATAACAATCGATATGGATGGAAACATTTAGCATGTGTGTTTCCTACCCTCAAAGTCTGTTTTATCAAATAATTTATTCAGATTCAAAATCACTTTTCCTGCATTTTCGTTCAACAATGTGTTTGTTTATACAAACAACCCCATCACACTTCCATACCTTCAAGAATTTGTAAGCTGCAAAGAGGCCCACCCCGATGGCGTAAAGAGGCATCAATGTGAACACATAGCCCTTGTTGCTGTTGGTTTTGTATTTGTCACCCTTCATCTCCTGCTCCATCATCATCTTCATCTGCTGCATGTTCTCAACTGTCTGAGCTTTGTTCATGTCGCCCGCGGAACTCATGTGGACAGGCTGCCCCCTCACTGCAGCTGGACCTGGCCCAGGACCAGCTGGAAAATAACACAGAAAGATAATGACAATTTTGTAGTTATGTATTAGTTATTAATAGTGATTGTGTCTTGTTACAGGTGACCATTAATGCGTACTCTTAAATAAATAGATACATCACGTCGTAAATAAAGTCCATACTGATAATAGTACGGTTAAAAATATATCGGCAGGCATTTTCGGCAACAATACATTGGAAGCTAGCCAGTCCTTTACGTATTACACATTGACAACTGACATAGATGTTAAAACATATTGCACTACCTTTCCTGTTGTAACGTGCATCAAAACCTCTTGTTTCCTTCGCTCCGGATCCTACACCGAACATTCTAGGGAACACAACAAACGCAAATAACACCGCCGTAAATGCGAAAACGACTTGTTGGGACGATGAGAGAACCATATTCTTTAGAAACAGAAAGCACAAAAACAACTAAATAACTGGAGCCTGCAACAAACTAATCCCTACTCTTTCTAGGGCTAAAGGATATTATTAGGCCTAAAATAAAACTATCTCAAGACGGTTGTAAAATGAAAACTGTCCCACCCCTACAGCTGTTTGACATCATTCATACCATAAATGTTTCGTTTCTATTGGACACGTTCAGGAAGGCCCCTCCGCGTTCTGTTCAGTTTGACGGAAAAGGGCGGTACTTACCTGAATGTGTCCAATAACTGCTGAACGTTTTGACGAAACGTTTCTCAGCTAACACTGTGTTTGACGGAATGACAACACGGGGACTTAGCCTACCTGAATTTGTCAAATAGAAGCTCAGACAAAATATATAGCAAATAAAACGTTTTGTTTCGAGGAAGGAATAACCCCAGCGTTTGTTCCGCCCACATCCGGAGTTTTTCAGGGGTGCATTCGCGAACGATTTTTGTACGGAATTCAAACAGCAAGATTATTTTTGTTAAGTTCGTCAAAACGCCGTCATATAATAACCTAGATGGTGTTTCTGTATACTATAAAACCATATCTCCACAATCTGCCCTTCGTTTGCACAATCTGGCGTGCGTGACCACCAAAAAATGTGCTCCACTTTGATCTACTGTAAATCTTTGCCAAATTGTTATTTGGCAACTAGATCAACAGTCATTGGTTAATTAAATTACTGCAGAAGGTTTACGATTTCTGTGTAATTATAAACAGTGAAAGGGATAACCTAAAGTTAAAATGTGAAAAGAAAACATGTACGAACAACATTTCTGCAAAATAATTTGTCATTACACAGTTTCATTGTTTGTCCAGATGAAAACATAAGCAATAAATGTGTAAATCAGATTCTACTTACTAGTTATGTCGTTTAGTTATAAAACCGATTAGGCTGACAGAAGAAAACCGTTGATAAGTATGTTTAGTCGCCGGGGCGTTTCATAAATGAATGAATATCAGATGCACAGCCATTCAGAACGATTTACAAAACAAAGGTTTATAGATCAAGGCAGGCTGATTTCAATGTCAAGCAGTGTTTCCTGGTCCTGGAGACACCAAGGGGTGCAGCTTTCTTTTGTCCCATCACTCACATCCCTTTTTGAATTTGAACCAGGTTCGTGAGTGTTAAGGCAAAAACAAAAACGTGCACCCCTTGGTGTCCCCAGGACCAGGATTGGGAAACACTGCCCTAGAAGCTCAAGGTCTGATTAGGATACAGGATCTGTCACTGACATACGTTTAATGTGATGGAAATGTCAACTTACTGTCATCAAAATTATTATGTACCAATATGTGTTACATCAATGTGTATTTTAAGCTATTAACTGCAGTGTTAGTTGTATTCTAACCTGTAGAATATATGCTCCAAACAAATTTGGCCCTAGGCCCAATGTAGTTGCCAGTCCCGGCATTCCCTTCATTATTTGTCAGTTTATTGCATTGACAATAGCATTTGCACATCGCATTTCCTTCCTGATATCGCACCAGCTTCCGTTATTATGATTCTCCAATGGTGGAAGGTGGAAGTTCCGCTGTGCAGTTGTGAGCTGCGTTACTGCAGAAGGAGAAGTGATGTGAGACATCTGGTGCCTGTTCTAGTTCAAACATTACAGGAAGCAATGTGGCACCCCAATTTGCGATTTCTGCTGGTTGTTATATACCTGGGCTCATATTTCGGATCCTCAGAGAACAGCCTGTTTCCTGACATCACTGATGCGAAGTTTATCAATGACTGTGTGCGGATACACAACGACAACCGATCTTCTGTAAATCCACCAGCCAGCAATATGCTCTACATGGTAAGCAGTGAGGCAATGAGTACATGCAACACAGTAGACTCAAAAGGACAATCAACGGTGCAATGTTATAGCTCACACTGGTGATGTTTTCAAAAATGTGATTAACTTATAGTTATGACTGTCAACGCTAGAAAGAACAGGCCACTCAGATCCAGGAGAGTGGACGTCAGTTTCACATCACAGATTATTTGAAAAATATTTTGCTTCAAAACCAGTGATTCAGTTTTGTTTACTTGTTTCCTCAAGACATGGGATGAGGGCTTGGCCATCACAGCAAGAGCCTGGGCAAGGAACTGTGACTTTAAGCATAACATCTACCTGAGAGATGCCAGACGGGTCCACCCCGTCTTCTCTTCTGTGGGAGAGAACATCTGGGTAGGGTTTCCACCCTCCGAGTTCTCCGTCATGAAAGCTATGAGCTTGTGGGTCAATGAAGTCCAATATTACCAATATGAAAGCAAAGTGTGTCAACAAGGAAAAATATGTGGCCACTACACACAGGTACTGAACGTCTTACAGTCATCTGTACTGTATGCAGTAGCACTGCTTTAAA
>JACXGJ010006888.1:0-32578 GCA_016801105.1 Esox niger
TGTGTGTGTGTGTGTGTGTGTGTGTGTGTCTGTGTGTGGGGTGTCAATCTCCAGCTGAGCCAAACCAAGGTGATATTCCACTTGAACGGTAAAGGAATTTAAAATTGAACAGCGGGAGCACTTGAATCCAGTGACATACGTGTTGATATTCAAATGTCTCGGCCTTCAGACACCTCTCCTCTGCTAGAGATGGGAACCTCAGAGGTAAAGCTCAGATGCAGAATAACAACCGAGACAGACTTGTCCAGCAGAAAACGGCCCCATACTTGCAACTATTGTCCTGGAGGAAGGGTGCAAGGTCATCTCTGCCTTTAACGTAAATATCAAGTCTGGAGACATCCAAGACAAGCAATCAACTTCTGAGCAACGTAGGACATTTTGCACCTCAATGCCATAATTCTGTGCAGTGGTTTCCGGCTGTAGCGGCTTTATAAGTATTCATTGTTTAGCCTCTTATGTATTCAAAAAAGAATAATCACGTCAAGTCAAACAAGGTACCTTGTCGGCGTCCACTTTGCCCTTAACGAATTCAGCCCTCCAGAACTGCAGGGCCTGGTCCAGGGTGAGGCCGATGCCTTTGAGGAAGAGCCCATACTGCATCCGTCCACCGTGGCGGAGGTGGTGGTTGTCCCTCAGCGCCCGATGGAGCTGCCTCATGCACAGGGGGTAGGACTTGGCCGACAGCTGGAGGAAGAGAGGGCCGTTTATAACATGCAGGTTAACCACCTCAATCCACAACGGCAGGAACGCAGCGTGGAATTAGCTGTTCCGCCCATGACCCAATACTATGTGTTCCTTTGTTTTCTGAACGCACAGACAGCAGACATTTTGTATCTATTACAGTTCAGACCATGAACATTGAAAGGAACATGATGAGGCTTATGTCAGGCATGTTTTGGAGAAGAACGCCAGACACAGATAATTAGGAAATCCATTTTAATACACTTGGGTGAAAACAGCATAGAAAACGTCACTTTTAAAACGAGATCACAGAAAGCCAACATAGCCCACACAATGTGCAAACTGAATAAAACGGATTACTGATTTAGACATACAACTTGTCTCGTAAACATAGTAACACACATTCAGTGTGTAGGCGCTTGCAAACGTGCCAGTAGTTATGAAAACGTTCACAATCAGCTTTGAGCAGTCGTTTTCCCATATCAAGTTAACTCCTTAACATGAAGTCTGTACTGGAATACTTATGCGCCGAAAGGAGTGCCCCCAAACAGACTTCGATTTGAGCCAACTGGAAACCAAGCGGCCACAAAGAGTTGGGAACAAGGCGAGACAACTATAATCAATTACTAACCCCCATACCCAGAGGGTACTGACCAGTTGTATCACCCCTCCATAGCATCTTTGGGCTAATGCCCAAAGCATGATCCAAATTCTGGTCTCTCCAAGACACAGCTACTTGTGAGACAAACTGGTGCACCATTCAGGAGCCAGAATACATATTATTTTAATGAACATATTGTAGACCATCCTCTTCAGGCAACTATTAAATGAGAAAGTAATTATTTGAATTATCACAGCAAATACAGATGTATTCATTCAGATGTATGTCTTCATTCTATGACATTGCAGAACTTCATGGAGATCACGGATTGAAGATCAGTAATAATATTTCAGTGAACAGCTAAAATCTGCCAGTAATACTGGCCCACTGTTGAAGTGACTACAGATGTTATGAGACTTACGGGTGAGACTTCAAAGACCTGTAATCTCACTGTCTGCAATTTCGCCAAGAAATGAATCAAGCTTCTAATCAAGTTTTCAGTTCGGCGTTAACCAAGGGAGATTTCTAATGGAATACACTGGGTCGGATGCCAGACCTCGGTGTCACTGAAGTTGATACTTGACTTCCATTTGAGAGAGTAAATAAAGGAAAAATCCAAAGGACAAAATTAGCATCTGCTGACAGGCCACTTAATTGGAACTGCAGTGGTCTCTGAAATGTAGAATTTGCAGAAAGCACAGCGAGTTTGAGTCAAGGCCTTGGTCAGTTTAACTACCCCCTAAGACAGATCATCACGGTTCATTAAAATCCCTTCTGGATGTAAATGTAGAGAAAGGTCGGACTCACTAACGCAAAAAAGTAGAGTAACGCAGTGCTAAGAATATTGCATCAGTAGTTAAGCTTCAACCAGTAATCCTTGTAAATCAACAACAATGAACGTTTTCTTCAACAAATGATGCAGCTCTGTTTCACCTGAAAGACAGTAAGGTGCAGAGCATGTGGCCTGGCAGCGACACTCCTGGCTTTGACACGTGTAATCACTCCCCACACCGGGGACCGGGTTCTATATATAACAAGAAAGAACTATCGGTACGTCATGAACACTAGGTTCTCTCAAATTGGAGGAGGGAAAAGGGCGATAGTTGTGTTTTAAAAAAACTAAATAAAGGAAAGCTTGTGTGAAAGTTACACAGTTCTGTGAAAGAGATGAAACTGCTCCCTCTGTACAGAAACAAAGTACTTGCAACAATTAAGCAGCAAATTATCTCTTAAGAAAAAAAAAAGAAAAACCTGACGACGACTGTCGACCGGGTGTTACTGAATGGAATACAGGACAGAACTGAAGATCTTTTCAGACCCTGCCGGTCCCAGCGGATTTGAGTGTACGCACCTTCCTTTGCACTCTACCATGAGCCAAGACGGAGTTAACACTTTGACCAAGCTTTACCTTGAAAATCAACGCAACACAAACCAGGACTTGATGAATACCAGCAGTTTTGGCACAAGGTATGTTTAGCATTTTGTATTTGCCGTTGGACAAGAGTCTGCAGACACCAGGGCCTAATAGGTACCACTCAACCTTGATTAGTTTTCATTATTACACATTGGTTTTCATGCCTAAGGCTGGGTAAATCGCTAGCACAATTGCTCGCGGCCTCGTGTAATGAATTGTTGGTTGATAAATGGTTAGACTCCAGAAATTTTCATTGTGAAAAATGATCACAGGCTAATGCTTGAATAATGCTTTAGAATGAGAAAAGCTGTTGTCTGTCAGCTAAATGCATATAATCCATGCCTATACATAAAACAAAAAGCCATTCTGAACCATGTGGGAGCAGGCAGCACATTCTAGGGAGGTGGAGAATGCATCAAATAGACATTCTTAATGCGCTTTCACCAAAAATACCAGACCCATTTCTGTGTAAGACACTTTCTACTATTTAGGTTAGGAATGACAGGCTATCTTACATTATTTTCCAAATGTGATTAAAGAAGCACATGTCTTTTCATAGTCTTTATCATTGCATTTAAGGTTCCTTTTATCAGTGGAAAAATATATTTTGCTTCTCCAAACCTGAAAACCAAGTGCTACTTGTGGTTAACTGTGGAAATGGGACAGAAACTCCTGACAGCAGATCAGGATCTCTATAACAAGTGTTTCTTAATCCTGGTCCTCAGGACCCAAAGAGGTAAACACATTGCCCTAACACCTACACACCTGATTGACGTAATCAACGTGTCATCAAGCCTTTAGTTTGAAGTGCTAGCGAGTGCTAGGGAAAAAACTAAAACGTTCCCCTCTTTGGGCCCCTCGGACCAATATTAAGAAACTCTGCTCTAACAAGATGTACCTTTGTGTGAGACATCGTGTGCGACTAAAAGAACGAAATAACGTATTCAAATC
This sequence comes from Esox niger, assembly GCA_016801105.1. NCBI lineage: Eukaryota > Metazoa > Chordata > Actinopteri > Esociformes > Esocidae > Esox > Esox niger. The sequence continues at coordinate 3,648 of JACXGJ010006888.1, forward strand.
AAGCATTGAAATAGTGGTAATAAACCGGTTTTAAGTTTCCGGTTTTGATTGCTGGTCAGGATTTGTCCATAAGGATTTGTGTTCAGATACATCTGTCGGGATTTATTAATTGGCTAGTGACTTCAGCTGTCAGTTTGATGTTCTATTCACCAGAACATGTTGTCGGTGAAAACAGATGAACTACAACCACTGAGAATACATTGGAAATCACAGATACAAGCCAGTTTAACCAAAGCCATTATGCATTTCTGAGAAAAACGGATTCTAAAGGCTCTAGTAAAATAAGGGACACCCTCCACCACACAACTCAAGCAAGTAATGAAAACCTACTGCACACCAATCGTGAGCTGGGAAGAAAACTGCTGCTGACTGTTGAAATTTCTGCTCCTGTCTTTGTATAATTGTTTACTTTGTGTGTTTGCATGCAAGCTCACCGTTTCGATCTGGTCCAAGGAAATCTTCCCAATGCTCTTCTGAATGCTGTAATCCTGGCCCACGTAGGCATGGCTACAAAGACAACGACGTGCAAACAAGACATAGGCACAGAAAGCAAATACATTACAGATTGTCCATCACGAGGTCCAGAGAATGAACACATTGTTAACAGTCAGAAAATGGCATCAGAAAGGCCCATGGGTCAAGGAAACGTTGCTCTATTGTGCCAGGACAACTACTGCTTTTTCGCAACTGTCTTATTGCACATGTGTAATTGTGCCCTACACAAAAATTACAGTCAACTCAAGTTTTGGCACCCTACATAAAATGTAGCTAAAGTGAATACAAAAATAAACAACACGAACAATTACACACATGTTGGGCTCAAATATAAAGGGGAGCTGTGCACTTTCAATTCAGCACAATTTTTCATACTACTCATTGAAATATTTTGTGTATGATATTTGTCTGAGAAACTGAGAATACTGAGATTTCAGTATTTTTGGGACCCCATCAATCAATATTTTGTGAAGTGGGTAAGAGCACTGAGACTGTTCCTGTGAAGTCTGAAAGGTTGGCGCATACCTTGAGGGCCCCTCCCCATGCAGGACAGTACAAGATCTTTGACAGGTCTTAGGTTTGTGCTTGTGGATAGCCCTCTTCCATTCAGACTACAGATATTTATGTCCGGAGATTGAGATGACCATTGTAGAACAGATTTTTGGGTCACAGTTTGTGTTGATACTGATGTAAATTTGGGGACACAGTCTTGTTGAACGGTCCATTCACGGCAAAGTTTCAATCTCCGGGCAGAGGTATCCAGGTTTTGGGCTAAAATATCCTGGTACTTAGTGGAAATCATTATGCCATTGATCTGAACGAGAGCTCCTGGCTCTTGCAAAACAGCCCCAAAGAATCAATGATCCACCACCATATTTTACTGTGGGTATCAGGCGCTTTTCCTTGTATGCGATCCCCTGTTGTTGCCTCATCTGACCACAACACACAATTCCAATATGACCCCATATGACTAATTGTTTAAGTTGCCTCATTGCTTGAGGTTTACTGTATGTCTGACATTCTTTGAATGGCTACTAGCATAACAAAGTTTAAGGATCTGAACGGATTTTACTCACATAACAATTTTCTTTCAATGTTAATGCCCAAAAACCAAGTCATATTTTGTTTTGTCAAAGATAAAATGGGTTATCCTATGTTGCCATTGACCACAACAAAAAAGCTAATATTGTAATTTTTTAACTCCCCCTACCTCTTTCTATTGAATCTTTAATATATTACAGACCATGTTTCTGCATGATATATTATATATTATAGACCATGTAAAATTCTTTCAAAAATAAATCAATTTTCTTGTTATCAGCATTATTCAAACCAGGATTGATGGCACAATGAAAAAAACATATTTAAATCAAGTGTTTTGGGGAAATTTATAACATGCTCCAACACATTTGAATAATTTACTGTTGTCATCCCTAGCAGGAAAGAGCAACAATAAGGCCACATGTAAAGATGGGCAAACATTCTACTCCTATTTGGTATTAAGCCCTAAGAGAAGCATTCAAGATTTTTCAAATAAAGATGTGTAGGGAAAAGTGACTGGAGAGGTAACATTCTTCATGCATGTTTTGCATTGCTATCCATTTTTATTGTCCCTGCTGGCAAAATGTTACATCGGACAAGATCAATCCCATCGATCAATCCATGTGTGATTGATTTCCCAGTGCCTGGCATTTTAACAGGAACCCTCAATAAACTAACCGACTTATCTTTGTGCTTGTCTTTATTGTAGCTTGCTAAAACTGATCAATGCAGAGGCTCCAAAATCTAATAAACAACTCCCGAAATACCAAACTTACAAAACAGGGAAGGTTATCTAACGGGATATAAATTGCAAAACTGTATTAAGTTCACACATTATCAATAAATTCGTTCTAATTTGGGCAACTTGGTATAAACCAATTGGTAAAGGTCAAAACAGAAATGGGCCTATAGCAGCTTTATGAAAGTTAGGGGAAACAGTACTGACATAATCCAAAAGACTCAGAAATAGAGATGAAATGCCATTTAACAGACCACATCAACAGACATGTTATAGGCTAAATCAGGTTTTTAAAACCATAACCTGTTTGACTTTAACCCCAGGCCTGGACCATCTAATTGCTCATAAGGTACTATTAACGAAATATATTGGGTCAGATGGTGATAATCATTAAATGTGATTAAGCAATGTCTTTTAGGCGACACTAATACAGCATAACACTGAGGAGGCAGGGTCAGACATTAATGACGGCCTTCTGGCCTGGAGCCAACAAAACATCTGTCGGGCTAGTGGATGTCATTAGTCACTCGCTGGATGGGGCCAGTAACTTCAACACATTTTTTACCTGAAGTAAAAAATGTCTACAACATGCCTACTGTTTTCCAATCCATTATCGAAAACAACTGTACACAGGAATGTCGTACTACTATCAGAATTTAAATGGACAGTTCAAGAAGCCCTTTGTCTAGTGAAGACTAGAAGGGAACATCCTTTGGAACTTCACCAAAAACCATCTCAGTTTATGTGTTAAGCAGATATTGTCAAAATCCCAAAACACCTCTTGAAATGAGTTAAAGGAGCATCAAAGATACACTCCAGGAGTAGCTTCATGAATCCTACGGAAACCACCCAGCGACAGAAAAACAGCCTTGGTAGACAAAACTGGACCATTCATTGATAGTCCAGCTTCGACCACAAACTCAAAATGGCAGCGAAACACCCGCGCAACCCAACAACCAACCTCGCAATGAATACTGAAGTACAGACTTCAGGCTCAGATGGCCTGAAAAATGTTGGTGGAGTATGCCAGCAATTGCTTCCATGTCAAGAACTCTTGTTTTTCTATTCAATTCAACAGCTGTTATGCATGAGTACAAGGGTTTCTTTCCAGGGCACAAGCTGGCCCATTACACGACCTCATCTGGCGGGCTGGCCATGCATGGTCAGTCAGTAATACACTGGTCCTGGGAACCACACTTATTACACTATTTCCCCTTCTACTATTGTGTGTAACCTCTTAGACTGCCATTTTAACAGGGCAGTATGCAAAGAACACAATCCTATTTACAGAAATGAAGTGGGAGCAAGCTGGGTTAACCGTCAGGCCGGGTGACCTTTTCACCTTGTCGGCTAGCTGCTCCCTGGCCCAACGCTCGTGGCCACTAGGCTACCCCGCAGCCACACATTGAATGCAGATGTTTTGTAAAATGTACAGAATGAAAGTATGGCTGTGATATTTCAGGTTACAATGATTGGGTGGGACAGTGAACACGGCCACGGACATAACCAGAGCAAATCACGTTAATATACACAACCGTTCAAAAGTTTGGGGTCACTTAGACATTTCTTTGTATTCCATGAAAAACAAGAAATGAGTTTGAATAGGAAACATGTAAAAATGTATGGGAAATATAGTAAGTTACATCGCTAGAAATAATCATTTTCAATTTATAATAAAAAAAGTAATTCAAACTACCCTTTCATAAAAAAATCCTCAATGTGCATTAATTACAGCATTGCAGACCTTTGGCAGCCTAGTTGTCAATTTGCTGAGGAAATCTGAAAAGATATAACCTAGTGCTTCCTGAATCACCTCCCACCAGATGGACGGGCATGAAGAGCAATTCTTAGGTACCATACTGGAAAGCTACTACCACCACTGCTCAATGGGGTTGAGAACTGGTGACCGTGATGGCCTCTCCATTATAAACAGAGCACCAGCTGACTGCTTCTTCCTACAATAGTTTTTATATAGTGTGGAGCTGTGGTCTGGGTCAATGTCCTGTCCTGTAAGAGGAAATTGTCTCCAATCAAGCACTGTCCACAGTGTCTAGCATGGTATTGCAAAATGGAGTAATAGCCTTCCTTCAAAATCCCTTTGACCCTTTTCAAATCTCCCACTTTACCACCTCCAAAGCATCCCCAGACCATCACATTGCCACCAACATGTCTGACAGATGGCGACAAGCACTCCTTCAGCATCTTTTCATTTGGTGTGCGTCTCACGAATGTAATTATTTGTGATCCAAACATAGGATACGTAGATTTCCGAATGGTCACACTTTTTCCCCAATCTACCTCAATCCAGTGACTGTGTTCTTCTACCCAACGTAATATTTTCCTTTTATTGGCCAGCCTGAGATGTAGCTTTCTCTTTGCAACTCTGCCTAGAAGAGTTAGCAGTGCTAACATCATTGCAATAGGGATTTCTAATGATCAATTGGCCTAAACCTGGATTAACAAACTGTGTGCCATTGGAATACAGGACTGATGCTTGCTGATAATAGGCCTCTGTACACCTATATAGATATGGTTACACATCAGCCAGTTACAGTAACAATAGTCATTTACAACATTCACAATTTCTGCACTCTCTGATCACTTTTGTTATGTTAGAAGACAAAACAGATTTCCTTGGAAAATAAGGACATTTATAAGTGACTGCAAACCTTTGAATGGTAGTATATATTTATGCTTCAGTTTGTAATAAAATTATAAGAACAAACCATTACACTATCATTATCAATTTCATTACTTATGTTTACGATATACTTCCAAATACTAGCGGGATACTGGGCTGTATTGAAACAAACAATTAATGAGTTATATTTAGAAAACCATTACCTCGATATCCAAGCTATAAACCTATAAAGTCCAAGTTTCCCAGGGTTTATTAAAATATTCTGTTAACGTCACAAGCACTGAAAGCAGGGAAAATGCCTTTAAATCTGATGAAGAAGCAGGAAAATGACCAATGTAGTAAGCTAGGGTAAAAACAAGATAGGGTAAATCCTGCTGGAAGCTTATAGGCTACAGCAGGTTGTGAAATCCTCATTTAAATAAATTATGATAATGGCAAATTAAATACAACTTGACAGAGGCTGTGTCACATTAGATGCAGGAAAACTTTTCAAATGGGTATTTAGAGCTAAAAAAGCTTTATCCAAATCAAAGACCATTTGACAGCTCTTTCACAGAGTTGTTCTAAAAGATCTCAATACACAGCTTTCCTCTCCCCCCCAAAAAAACTACCAGTGTAGCACTGGCAATTATGTTCTAGAAGATTCAATAATGAGAAAATGATGTAGACTAAAACGAAATAGAACAGGGTCTAATAAACTTTAGAAAGATTGGCAATACAGAGGGGGATTTCTTGGGTTTATTCAGCTTAGGCAGTTGGTTGGTCACAGTTGGGTGGATACTCATGGGACCAGACACTACAAATAAAAGGCCTGGCTTCCAGTTGACATATTAGCATTGCTGTATGTGTTCCATTATCAAAGTGTTTGGCGGCAGAGTGGACACAGTATCAGAAGGAATCTGGGCTTAGTAAGGTTACGTTTTATTGCGGAATGGAGTCACAAAAAGTGCATTCTTAAAGCCAGAAACAAATTAAAATAACACTTCTTGCGACTCAAGGCATGAATTCACCTTTACTTGGCGTCCTGCATGCCCCATCGGTTTTGTCAAACTATGTTTTTGGAGTGCAACCATAATTACTATATTGTCATAATGAATAAACTAAAGCAGCAGCAGAGGAAGCAATAATGCTGCTAATGAAGCCAATTACCTGAGGTGGTTAAGCAGAGGTTGGAGTCGTTCATCAGACTGCACTGCCGGTAGAGAGCGGGCTGTCAACTGCAAAGAAAATAGGGCACCATGTGAGAAATGCAAGGGAGGTTAAGAGGCACTCGCTACCACAACATGTTTGAAAATATTAGAAAACCACTGAAATTTACTGACAAAATGACATGTTAATTATAATAATAAAATATGTATTCTATACATAGTTTAACAGTCATTGAAAATATGCCACTCGTTGGCTTACAGAATGAAGCGTTGCTCCTTAGGCCAACCAAGCAAATTTACTAATTCAGTGAAGCTGGCAAAACACAACCATGAAGCCCTTTAATCCCACAGAAATACATAGCATTCCATTCTGAAGGTTCAGCCCCAAGCTGTAACATTAGCATTTAAAAATATCTTTAGTAAAATCTAAGAAATGCCTCAAGAAAGTTTTTTAATTTCCTGAGGACATCTGAAGATTAAGAGATTCTAAACTGTTGAGACATCAACCCAAATTGGCCATAGAAACAATTAAACCTCAGACCTTTTGCCCCAAAATTAAGCTCATAACTAAGTTCCAACAAGGAACATCAATCAGTGCTGAAGCCAGCATGGCAGCATATCGGTTAAGCGAAGCTAGAACAGAGACAGTGATGAAGTGACGTGATGTTGGGAGCTTGATCAAACTATTCAAGCAGTAACAAATTGGATACCAGGGCCAGTCCACTGTGCCCTTTTCAGTCAATTGATCATTGCCTTCAGATCAGAGACGGTACCTTTCAGAAATTAAGATCCAGACATCCAAAATAAACCTGACTCCGCAAACTGTAAAGGATGTCCTGTCTTCGAGCTGCAGTCAAATATACTGACAAGGGTCAGTGTTTTCATTCCTCCGTACATCTACCTACAACAACTGCTTGACCTATTGATTGTTTCATTTTTCATGTTTATTGATTACCTGCATCCTGGCATTAATTATAAGAAAGGCTGTCAAACTTCACACACAACATCTTTAATGGTGTTAATCACCACATTGACAGCACAGAACCAATATTACCAAGCGCTTGTCCACACAGATCCTTTATAGTGCAACACAAGACTCCGGATGCTGCAGTGCTCTGTGGGCACCCAGCCTCCTATCTACGGAAGGGGTGCACAAACCTTTAGGCTTCATGGGGAAAATATCTTCTGTTGGACTGTGGGACAAACACATTATCTACTATTTAAAGGTATAACACACACTTTAGGATTCTTCAAACAACAGCTTGTTAGAAAATAATCATGAAGCTTCTCTACGGTTGCCCTTGAAACACTTTCTTTGCAATGTTTCAAAACAGAACACTTTAACTAGCAGCTGTTTCGAACCCAAGTCCTAACAACAGGTCCACAGTTTTGTGGTGCTAATGAGAACGTTAAGTTAACGCGCTGCCTGACAATGGATTCCAGAAAATGTTTTACTTCAACATGCTAACGTGCCGCTCGACTGTAAACAAACACTGTGCGCACCCGTTCAGTGATGCTACTGCGAATGTTATGTTAATGCTAATTTAAAAAGACCAATTTCTCACTTATCTTACGGAACACTGCCAAACTAACACAAAGAACTGTGAAAACGTAGACAAGGTTACGGTAATGAGCAACAATCTCCTCCATCTTCCAATAATATGTTTTTCAGGGCGGTCTCATGTAGACTCAACTAATCAATAATGAATTTCATTGCCAACTATTTTCATTAACAGTGTTATCAATTTTAATATATATTCTCATCCTACATGCCCATTCCTGTACTGCCTGGGCAGGAAGGCAGTACAGCTCAAACAGAAACAAACTATCCCATCTGAACAGTTTCTTACCCTCTGCCCTTAATAACTGGCCAGCCATTAGGACTACGCTAGCCACATCAAGACGGTACTGAATAGTTAACTACAAATTACACAGTTGCCATATACTACTTCCACTGGTTTGGTGGTTGTTTTCCTAAAAGGTAAATATTTTCCCCAGCCTGAGATTGTCATGGGGCTGTAGAGAGTTTCTTGGAATTCATGGCTTGGTTTCTGCTCTGACATGCACTGTGAAGCGTGGGACCTTATATAAACAGGTGTGTGCCCTTCTAAATCAACTGAGCTCAATTTGAACTCTCATGGCAAAGGGTTCGAATACTTATGTACATGAGGTTTTACGTTTCCATTTTCAAATAATTGCCTCAATATTCAATACGTGTTTATACTTGGTCATTATGGGGTCTTGTATGTAGATTGGTTGCAAAGAAATTATACATTCAGGCTATAACAACTAAATGTGGAGAACGGGAAAGGGTCTGAATACTTTCCAAATCCACTGTTATCTACCACTATCTACTTCCGGCTTTACGCCAAGCAAAACCCTGGGTATGTGTAAATGTACTTCAATAATGATCTATTCTGAATACTAAATGAGCAGAGACAGCCGTATGACTGCTTACATTACGGTAACTTATAACTAACTGATTGGTCTTCGGGTGAATAAAACGTTCTTGGACAGATTTAACAGCTCTTTAAATTGAATGGAACAACTGGGAGGAATTCTTAATTCACTAATTTGGACAGCATGCAAGCTTCAAATTCGACATTGATATGAGGGGGTAGGCCTTTTAAAGCATTGGAAACAGTAGTAGTTGAGATTGTTGAGGCACGGAAACATTTCTGGTTGATCCTAGGGATTGTGAGAATCTGGAAGAGAGACTTAAAACAGAATTGAATAGATTAACAGCAAATCTGATGAGGAACCAAAACTATATATAACTATACATCTATAGATACAGATATATATGTATATCTATATGTAGATATAGATACATACATAATAAATATATACCTACATACGTAATTAGATTTGCTGTTACTTTATTCAGTTATATTTTAAATATCTTCCAGACTCTTACAACCCCCAGGAGCAACCAATACAAACAGCTGCTATTGTTCCCAATACTTAAAAAGGCCTAGCCCTTATCAATGTTGAAGTTAAAGCTTGCATGCAGACCATACAGAAAAGAGTGAAATATTTATTTTGACACAATTTCAGAGCAAAGAATCTAGGCAGATAGGGAAGAGCTCCCAATTTCAGGCTTTTTTAATGGCATGCTTTCTGTGATGTCCCCTCATGGTCCTCAACAGAAGACAATCGCCATTATAATAGCACCGAACACACCACAATGGTCCACTTACAGAGGTTGGAAGGGAAAAAGTCCATTACTCCATTACAGCAGTCGGTGATCCAGATAATTGCCATGAAATAGGGGGACGAAAGGGAGACAGGGAGTGACTCCCATTTTTTGAAGTTTAGCTGAGTGGGGTCAGCTGGTGCCTCTGCAGAGGACCCAGGCATTGAGAAATCTAGGACTGACCTGAGAAGTGAGTGCCCACCCCCCAGCTTCATTACCAGAGCAACCACTTCCAGCGCTTCTGCTGCATACGGCTATTGGAACCTGATTGGTTACTGGATTGGATTGTGATCCCATATTTGCTAAGACTTCCTACTACTCAATATTTACAAAACATAAATCTACACGAAGCAAAAGCAGAAGAGGATATTCTGCTGGATGAAATACAACAGCTATAGATGATGCATATCTCAACTATACCAGTGAAGAACAAAAAATAAACCTGAGAAAGTCAATATTCTACCGTATTCTTAGCTTAACTTGGTCTCAAATTGAACATTATTCAAAATTGAACATGTAATAGTGCAAATGCATACTAATGTAAAATAATTCACTTCAATGCATTTTAACAAATTCATTGCGAATAACAGTGGTAAAACCTTTAGCAACATTTGGCTATAATACAAAAAAAATCAACATGAGAACAGAACACTACAGCAGATCTCTACAGGGCACTACAGCAGATCTCTACAGGGCACTACAGCAGATCTCTACAGAGAACTAGCGGTTTCCCACGGTAAAACCCAGTCTTTCCAGACTACAAGTTATGGCCCTTTTCACACAATACATGTTCTGAAAGCTATTGAAGACAATTTGAGCTTACTTAGTAGAAAATCATTTGTGGAAAGCACTCTCGCGCTGCTGCCTTCCAAGGCAGCAATCGCTACTTTTTCAAAGGAGCACCACTCCAAGTATTGCAGTGTGACAGTTGTTATCCAATATCTACCATTATGTCAGATTGCGAAATGAACATTAAAATGGTCTGCATTGACCTTGCCTAATTATTAAGGTTGATTGCTGTGGAGGAAGAAAATGGTAAAGTACCCGGCTGTTATTATTCGGCTTTGTGTGGCTAAATGTATTTATAGGCTACTTATTGCAGCACATAAAAAGACGCCTGGATGGTGAAAACTGATAAGTGCCTGGTCAAGTTGCTGTATGCACATGTCCCTCAGATTCCGGCCAACAACCCACTGTCAGCTTAACGGGGGTAATTTAAATGGAAAACATCATGTATATGAAGAGAAATAAAGCACATTTTCTTGTTTACTCACTCTTGTAATATAAAATGAATAATGACCAACACCAAAGACAAGACGCCAGTAACTAGTTTCCAAACATGCCCTAGGGCTCCTATTTGTACCATTATGGTTGAGATACCATTTCACGACCCTGTCCCCATTTAGTGTATCCAATCCAAGTTTCTCAGGTGTTTCTTCTCATCAGCATTGTCAGTTAAGCTATTCATGGCTTTCTGGAAAACACTTCAGTCAATTTCTGAAAAGAAAGGTAATGTCATTATCTCAGCAATTTAAGGAAAAACCTAAGACCGTGTTTCCTCATGCTTTCTCCTATAATCCATTAATCTAGAAGTGTACTATGGTTAGCACTTCTGACCAACAGGTGTAGTATACTCCTAAAAAAGGCTTGCCCTCAATTTACACTACAGACACAATTGAGGACCACAAATGAAGATGGTTCACTCAATGCAAATAAACAGCATAATGAGCACCGCTCCACCAACAGGCCAAACTGTAGATTAAATGTTTTCTAAAATAACAACTTTATCTTGACAACGACAACCGTGTACTGAACCCTGATCGTGTACTCAAATTGCCAAACAGGTAGGGAGGTGAGGGCGACTTGAAAAGGCTGGATGGATCATCATCTTCTGCCATTTCATTAGATGGCAGAAGAGTTTAAGGCACAGCTCCTAGACCACAATGCTTAAGCATATTAATTATTCATTTGCAACTTTCAGTGTTATTGGTTGCATACACATTCTAGCAAATGTGGTGGTGTAGCTAAAACCGTGTTTTATCCCCCAGACAACACAGTCAATTAAATACAGCGCTCTAAATTTGGTGGCCATCCAGAGAAGGGTTCATTTCGATATAGAAGGGTCTGTGAAGCCAATATCCCTTCAAATTTGAATGCAACTTTTGTCCTCAAGACACACCGGGGTCATGTATCCGAAAGCAAATAAAATCCACTGGAGGTCTTAAATGAGCTCACCCACAGACAGCCAGATGGTGATTAAAGAGTAATGCAACACTGATGGAAGTTAAAGCAGCCTCGGACCTGCGGTGACGACTGCTGACATTCCTCACGCAGCCAAGCACCCTAAAGGAAGATGAAAACACAGCACAGCGTTGTCAAAGCTGACAACTCAGTGGCACCGTGAGACCGCATACTTCATATATAAGGAGGCTGTTACAACAGATGTCCCTTTTTAGCCCTGGCTCCATTTTGTCAACAGCACCTTGGGCTGGCACTTCAAGGGAATTTCCTGCCAAGCATCAGCCCGGGGGGGGGTGAGGGAGGTGGAGCGGGAGTGATCGGGGGAGGGTTATGAAGAGAGTAAAGCGGTCTTCTTTCGGGTTTAGGAATATTAACTTACTCATTTGAGAGATTGCCAGGAAGAGAACATGGGCCGTTATGGGCATTTGTTTACAAAATACAAGAACTGTTGATGATTATGCAAATTCATAATCATCTGTTCTCACACAGACGAGAATTACAGTATCCATTCTAGCTTTTGCTTTCACATTTGAAAACTGTGCTGTTGCATAACGGCAGCATCATTATATAAAATAAACTCGAGAACAATGACCTTGGGGATATGAATAAATCATTTCATTCATAAACAATACAGATATTCCTGGGGTTGGATATCATCCTCTCAGCATAGGTATTGTTTGCGTGATCAAGACTTGCCAATAACTTCATGAATACGGCCCTCAATAGCATCTTCCAAGAATGTTAAGGGCATGAAATGCTGATATTAGGATGATCACATAGGGCTGGGCAATCAAATTACATATATTTTTATAATTTTATTATTTTTTTAAAAAGATACTTATGATATACTTCTGACATTCACTTTTAGTCATTTAGCTGGTTTTGCCTGAGGTGACATGGACAAAACACAACTATTTTGGAAAAATAAAAGCCAAGGACGAAGAATTTGTCTAAAAGAGGAAGCACATGTTTGCAAACACATTTTTCTATTGTCTCGCGAAAGATGCTGCCATTAAGTGCAACAAACGGCAGTGTTTCAAGGAACCGGCTGCGTAAGCTATAATTAGAGGGGTAAGGGGCGTCAGCTAGTTACTGCTAGTCAGATTCATGAGATACAACTGATGCAGATTTAGCAGATTTCTCTAGTCTAACCCAACTTTCCATTAAGAAGACATTTTTAAACACACGTGGTTGTCCTGCACCACCAGCATGTACACCAACTGTTCTCCATCCCACTTCTCACACGTCACCCTCTATGCATGTATATCAGCAACTAATTGCCATTTCAACTGACCACACAGCAAGTACTTCATCCAGTTGCGGACATCCTCCCCAGCATAAATTGCTTTTGATAAGCTAAGCGTAGTGTCTAAAGTTTACTAAAAATATACCAGGTGATGACATTCCCACATACCATTAACTGACAAATAACTAGAAAGATTGGGACAGAGGCACTGGGTTGCATCACCTCTAATTTTAACAATACTCTGGGACCTGAGGAGACCAAACGGTTGTAGTTTGGAAAGTGAAATGTTTTCCCATTCTTGCTTGATATTGGATTTCAGCGACACAACAGTTTAAGGTCTCCTTTGTCATATTTTTCAGTTCATAATGCACCAAATGTTTTCAGAGGGAGACAGGTCTGGACTGCAGGCAGGCCAGATTAGCACATATCCTTTTCATTCGGAGCCATGTTGTTATAATATGTGCAGAATGTGGTTTGGCATTGTCTGACTGAAACCAGCGAGGCCTTCCCTGGAAAGAAGTTCACGATGGCAGCATATGTTGCTCCAAAACCTGTATATATTGTTCAGCGCTAATAGTGTCTTCACATACATGCGAGTGACCCATGCCATTTGCACAAATGCACCCCCTTACCATCCCATACGCTGGCTTTTGAGTTGTGTGCTGATAACAAGCCAAATGGTCCCTCTCCTCTTCAGCCCAGAGGATGTAGCATCCATGATTCCCAAGAATTTCACATTTTGATTAGTCAGACAACAGGCGTTTTCCACTGAGTCCATCTTAATGAGATCAGGCACAAAGAAGGCGGCGGTAGTTCTGGATCTTTTTTATATACGGTTTCTTCTTAAAATGGTAGAGTTTCAACTTGCACTTGTGAATGCAACAAAGTACTGTGTTCATAGACAATGATTTTCTGAAGTGTTCCTTAGCCCATGCAGTGATGTCCACTACAGAATCTTGTCTGGTTTTAATGCAGTGCCGCCTGTGGGATCCAATATTGGTTTTCTGCCGTGTCCCTAGCGTACAGAGATTTCGGCAGATTCTCTAAATTTCTCAATGATATTATGTACCGTAGATGAAATCCCCAAAGTCTTTGGAATTTAATGTTGAGAAGTGATTGCACCATTTCCCTGCACAGAGTGGTGAACCCCTCCCATCTTCACCTCTGAAAGGCTCAAGTTCATCTGATACCCAATCATGTTACTCACCTGTTGTCAATTCACCTGATGAGTTGTGAGATGTTACACCAGGTTGGTTTTTATTAGCATTACACAACTACTCCAGTATTCTGTCGCCCCATCCCTGCTTTTTTAAAAACATGCTGCTGGCATTAAATTCGAAATCGGCATATGTTTCTCAAGAAACAGGAACTCACGCACGCACGCACGCCCTCTTAAAACACTACCAGAATAAATGGCCTTAGTTCGACTTTCAGGTGCCTAAGACTTTTAGACAGTCGAAGTTAACGGCTGCACGTTTCTGACTAATCGCATTCATCCCCAAAGATGTTTCAATGAAAATACATGCAGATGGAAGAGTGAGGATGTGATTTGAGAAATGGGGGATGTTCTCAGTCATTTAAATTAATTTCAAACAGACTTATTTACCAGGCTTTTCTTTAAGAGATAAGTGCGGAGAAACAGATTAAAAGAGCATTTTGGGTGTGCTAAGAACGGTCAGTGCTGTGACCTGGATCAAGATGAGACCTTGGAGCCAATCTATTTTGGGTTCAAAATAGCCTTGGTGTCAGTTTGTAGATAAAACATTATTTCTGAAATACAATGAATCCATCGGTTTCTTTGGGCTTATATCCTATACCAAAAAAAAAACTTCTTTTATGGAGCTTTACTATGTATAATTTAGGGATAAGATATACTACCCAAAATCATAACTATTCATTGCTTGGTTTCTTCTCAAAAAAAGCTGGAGAAAAATCGCAAAAAACAGCTTATTTTTTGGTTTCTGTGAAAGTGACAGATTTGTTTGCAGAAATGATTTCCCATTCTGTGTTTACATCAGTTGTTTTCTTGTGTATGATGCAGTTCAATAACACCAGGGAATGTTTTCATGTACATAACCGCACTGAGCACAAAAAATAGAGTACTAAAGTACCAGAATTTTTCATACCAAGTGTATATTGTGTAGTTTTTTTATAGGGAATTTTCTGGGGGAAAATGCCAAGGATAACGGTTTTGCCCTACAGCTTCGAATGGTGTTCCAATCCCAAACGCCACAATAATCGCTCTCAGATTAGAAGGGTCTGATAAAAAAATGGAAAGCAATCTGTCCCTTGTTGACAGAGACATTATGATCTTGATAAGCAGTACTACGTAGTGACTCAACAAGATGAACCCTCTGGAAGCAGCGAATGGTATCTGCCCAAACAAGATATGGACAATGCAGCAAAAGGGGTTACTGAAATTTTACCACAGCAGAAAATTCTGAATATTGCCAATATTGGTTTGCCTTAAATGGATGAGCGCTGAATATTTGTTTTTACTTAGATGAGCGCTGATTAACTGATTAAGTACAACTGGGTAGAATCCATACAACAGGGATACATTATATGAAGTGCGAACAAGTGCTGCAGTCATAGCATAACATTACTAATGTAGGACTAAACACGGCTAACAGATTAATAGGTATAACATCACAGAAATTGATCACTTCTACAGATACCACAAAGACATGGCTTATTAAGTACAGCAGACGGACAATTCGGCATTTGTTCAACCGAATGTTACAACACATTTAGCAGAAAGGAGAAGAAAAATAGACAGTGGTGTGCAGAACAGCATCTATGAATAGAGACCTTGTCTGCTCCCATCGCGGATGAGCATTGCATTAGAGACAACACCAGGTCCCTCTCCTATCAGCTGAAAAGAAGACACATAGTGGAAAACACTGCCTGGTCCGATGAATCCCTGATCCTGTCGAGTCATGCTGAGGGCAGAGCCAAGGCTTGGCAGAAGCATTGAGTCCTGTCTGTTAGCAACCGTTCAGGCTGGTGCCTGTGGTGTATTGGTGAGGCAAACACTTTCCTGGCTATTTGACGTTTCAACACATCCGTGTTAGTGTATAAGTGCATTATCAAAGTTCATACCCACGAATGGTACCAATTTTAAAACTTTTAAAGTTAAAACAGTTAAAACATGGTCCAGGCAGTTTTAAACTAGAATGTTAGAACAAAGGCCTAGATGTCAGCAAATATTTAAAAACATATATATATAATAATATACATACATAAATAATTTGATGAATCTTTATAAAATGATAGCCTTATTTAATAAAGTATAATTGCACTGGACAGAGTTTATGAAATATGAAAGATTAGTGTTGGAAAATTGTGACTAGAACATAAAATCTGTTTTTTGTTTATATTCTTCATTATAATCACAATGTAAAACCAGCACAACTCTGTGTTATGGCTGTTTGCACAGAAGTTTATTTATTTGTTGAACTTTTTTACAAAACAACCAAACACTGTCAACACAACCCACGTCGTCTCCCTCCATCTGTCATTTTCGCCTTTTGGCTCTCAGGTCTAAAATGACACGCGCCCTTCTGAAGTAAAAAGTCACATAGCCGGTGAATCCAATGAGACGGTCAGTAGTCTCTCCAGGTGATCACTGCCTAGGCACAATCGTTTCTTTGTCTGAAATTGATTGTGCCTGCTGAATGCTGTTTCACAGTGAATACTGGACACAGTAAAGAGGGGAAAATGCTGGACGCTGAGTGTGCCCTGAAAACATTTTGGAAAACTCTTGAATGAGAGCCCTGTGTTTAAATCAACATTTCAACTGGGGAAGAAAAATTGGTTGTTATTGCCTATTAAGACGATGTTGCTGTATTTTATAGCCGTTCATTTTAGTGTTAGGTATTAAACAGGGATTACAAATATTGTACCAAATGCACAAAAAAAAGGATTTAACATTAATTAATCCTAAGATTTAAGCATGAGTTGCCTATTAAACAAAAACACTTCAAAAACACTATAGCTACAGGCTATAAGTTAAAGTAGGCCCACCAATTAGTTTACAACAGGAATTGTGGAAACTGAGCTCCAATGGGACAAGAGGTGTGTGTGTGTGTTTGTGAGAGCGCATAAGACCAAGAGGAAAAGTGTGAGAGAGAAAACATACAAAACCTAAAAACAACATGAACTGACTATTAAATAAAAAATGAGGAGCATAAACATATTTTACATGGATAATTGGGTGAAAATATCTCTAGCTACTGCACAGACAGTTGAGTATGGAGCTGCATAAGGCTTTTCATGGATCGTCAGTGTTTAGAAAGGAGTCCATGAATGAAAGATGGCCCAGACCATCTTCTGAGTATCTGTAGTTCCAGGCTTAGAGACGATACAAGGGAAAGGCTCACATCCACCTCCCGACTGAAGAGGAGCTGGTGGCGTTTGTTCTAGGTGGGCTTGGCAGCAGTTTCGTCTGGAAGCCGTCTCTCCTCCAACACCTGGAATGTCAGATCTTTGAAGGAACGGGGCGTACTAGTCGCATCGGCCAAAGAGGCTAGACGTGTTTCATTTATTTACGGGAAAAACAGTTCCGTTGGTCCATAACTGGAAGGAAATGTACCCCCTTACACCCCGAAGGAGAAAAACAGGGAATTGCTACTATGCTCCATTCATTTTCGTTGGCGCGTTGGCATACATCTCCATCACCTGCACGGGCTGACTGGAGTGGCTTCTCTCGACGACGTCGAACAGGGACAGCCTCTTATTGGTGTTGTTAGAAGAACATTTGTGACTGACTGTGGCCGTTTGCATTTGAAAATCAACCACAGGTGGGCTTGCAGTCGCCAGACCTACCACAAGGATTCGCTAGAGCACAACGAGACAAAGTGGCACAGTCCATCATACACACCTTCACCAGCCTCTGCGGGACTTGTGGCACTGTCGGTAAGCCGCGGTCAAGATTTGACCCTGACCGCAGACACATCTAAACTGTAAGGTGACAGACTACCCAGGCTCTAGAATGCAAGGAGATGATCGGATTTTTGCCTCAATGTGACCAAAAACGAATGAAGTATTTATGTATTTTGGTCAAAAGGTCAATGTGAACCAGATATTAACACTACGGTCACTTCTGTCTGTTTGGCGAGTTGCCTGTGTGGCAGCCTGTGTGTGAGACACTTTCTTCACCACGCCTCCAACCTACAAGGGAGTAACCATAACAAAAATACTTCAACTTCCCATCACTAGTTCATATTAGCCATAGTAAAATCTGGCACGGCAACAAAAGGCATTCACAAAAATTTAAGACAATTTCGGCAAATTCCACCCAATTAAATGTGATTAGCCCATCGATGGACTGGCGGCCTGTCCTGGGTGTACCCCGCCTTTCGCCCGATGTCACCAGGGATTGGCTCAGCCCCCGCGACCCTGGACACAGGATAAGCGGTTGACGGTGAATGAATGAATGAATAACTGTAATTTAAAAAATTGCACTCAGGTCAGGCCATCGTTGAGAATATTTGTACTTCCATGCATGTTGCTGGGAAATACAGTCCTGCATATCTATATTTCTTTCTATCGTTTTCATGTGTGCTATGATAGGGTGGTTATAAAAGCCTTTTCCTGTTTTTAAATGGCCGTTCCTAAATGGGGCGTTATAGCCCAGAGATATGGGGGGGGTTGGGGGACTAATGATCCTGCAGTCATCAGAGTTCAGTTCAACACCAAACAGAGAAGCCATGGCCCATACTTGTCCCCACCCTGGGGGGACACTCAATAGCATCAGTGCCACAAAATGTTTGTCAGGGGCCCTGTCACTGTGCCTATTGAAAGCCCCAGAGAAGGAGGTACAGCTGACTTACTGCAGGCCGCCTTACAATGTGATACTTACCTTATATTGAAGTGTACATTGGACTAAGGCATAAGCAAATGAATTGAAAGACATTTAAAATACTATTAGAGGAATACAAAAATAAGTATTATTAAAAGTGCTAAACTGAGGGACTGAGTGAAGCAATATGTCACATCTGGTTGAGCATATATTCTACAAAAAAAGACACTTGCAGCCATGTAAATACATACATTTGGAGAACATCAATTTTATTGCGAATAACTAAATAATTGTTGTTGGATTATGTTGTGTTGCCAGCAGAAGACATAGCTAAATCAAACTGCAGCGGAAACTGTTCTGCTCCCCCTACTTCCAGATTATTGGAAATAAATGTCATTATGAATCACACGGTGGCCTTGGTGACCAGTCACAAGCCTGCTGCATAAGCAATTATTTATTTGATTTCCAACACAAAGCCCCACGATGGCACTGTTTCAAAGCGGAGGAGCTTTCAGGAGCTGATTGATTGAAAACACCAACTGTCTGCTTAGCATTACAGCAAAATTTCATTTTATGCAAATTCCTGGAGGCTCAGGGACAGTACTGTAAGTGCAGAGTTGGCATTAAAGCTTGGCAGACCATGCAGAATGCTGACTGATATGAATTGATGCGAGCTGCGGGATCGTTTAAAAGGCTGAATAGTGTGAATCATCACTTCACTTCCACTGTAGGATGTGCAGATATTTTCACGCCACCATCTAAATGAAGGTATAAAAGTGGTCATGAAAGCAGCACGGATACGCATGTCTCACAGCGTCGCGTCTCGAATTGTAGGAGATGGGCAACAAACACGTGTTGTAACATGGTGCCAAATACGCTGCCTGTGCCACGAAACCCCTGCAACCCATCCAGATCACCTAAACCGCCCGTGTTCAACATTCTCAGCATCATTTCCAGTTCCCCTAATCTGGATCATCGTGAACAATAAGAGATAAAATGCCTTAATACATGGCCTAACTTCATCCACTTCAGGAAAAACGTGCATCAACAAATAAGTGCTTCTGCAAGAACCCTGCAAGTTCATAAGTCCAAGAAAAGGTCTGCAGAGTGCATTTAACAGACTGTTCAAACTCATCCAAGTAGGATAAAGCAGCAGATAGTTGGAAAACAGCATTACCCCATTATTTCATCAGCCAGAGTGAGACATGCTGAACTACTGTGGGGATGCTAGTGTTCTCTACGGAAAGATCACAATAGATCACAGAAGCAATTTCTTCCCTGGATGAGCGTTGAGTTAAAGGTCACCTATCTCAGAGGAAAAAGTCTCTGCATCTAAACACACCTCTCCAGCATCTAGGGACAGGCAGGAGGCGTTAACACAGTGACAAAATTACATGTCAGGTTGCGACAGTATTCCCATCTACAAGGTGTTTTACGAAAAGTGCTGGAGGACAAACAAGGCAAGTGAACCTTTTCATTTTTATGAAGGACAAATGGTGGCAACAAAAAAGCTGCGCGTTTTCATATTTTCACTGCCAGCATAAAGACTGCTTAAAATTGGCACTTTATATGCCATGCGCACTTCATGTCAGACACACATTTCAAGGTGTGTGGCCTGAGAGAAATGTGCAGTACAACAAAAAAACTAAGAAAAGGGCAAGGTACAGAAAATAGCGATTTGACGCCAAATGAAGGTTATGTCCCAGAGGGCAGAGAGACCTCTCAAGACTTTATAATGGCTGTCTGTTGTTTTCACATGTTGGCGGGTCTGGGGACAGACTAATGGGCTGGGGAGATCTGGGGACGCCAGAGTGCGTCCGAGTTTGAGACATTTAGCAGGCATAACAGAATTAAAGTGAATGACACTGGTTGTGCATCCTCTAACTCCAAATGATCACCATCATTTAGTGTCATATGTCAGTGAAATAGCCATTGTGGGATCTGAGCATTAACAACTGAATGTGAATGTGCGTTTCATTGGAACTGAATGTGCCTAGATAATGAGAATAACAGAAACCTCTATGTTTAGATTCTCAATGTAGGTTGCGCTCTGATAACCATAGGAATGTTTACATTGACCATTTGGCATGGGGGTTACTGTCTTGGAAATTGGATCTTTGCTAGGTAAACACGCCCCTCAATGTATATACCAGCTTGTAACCAACATTACAGTGAGAAGAGACTGTGTGAGGTGAGATTGAGGTTGTGTAAGAAAGACCAGGTCCGTAACCTCATGAACAAGAAGACTTTCTAATGCTGCAATAAACAAATGATCCCTTGACAACCGGGTACACAAATTATTATTACAACCCTTATATGAAACGGCTGATTTCTAACAGCATCAATGTCTGACCTAATCTAAGCGCCGGTGGTTTGGACAGTAACTGTAGACAAGGCAGCCTAAATAATCAAGTTAATAATAACACCGACTAGCATTGCTGGGAATTCCACTTATGCTTGTAATGCGGCTATGAATTTAACAGAACTGGAAATGAACTTAACACATTAACATCAATTGAGCATCTATACTAAGCAACTCTAGTTAATGACAGTTGTTCGGATATAAATTTGGGCTAAGATTTGGAAGGAACAGCTACAGGATACATTTACCTGAAAGCTTTCTAGGTATGTAACGACACCATCTTAACTGAAAGCTCTCTAGGTATGTAACGACCCCATCTTAACTGAAAGCTCTCTAGGTATGTAACGACCCCATCTTAACTGAAAGCTTTCTAGGTATGTAACGACCCCATCTTAACTGAAAGCTTTCTAGGTATGTAACGACCCCATCTTAACTGAAAGCTTTCTAGGTATGTAACGACCCCATCTTAACTGAAAGCTTTCTAGGTATGCAACGACCCCATCTTAACTGAAAGCTTTCTAGGTATGCAACGACCCCATCTTAACTGAAAGCTTTCGAGGTATGTAACGACCCAACAATTCTTAACACTTGATGGCTGTTAAAGTGAAATTACCTAATGAACGTACTTCATTCTCAGGTAAACAAGTTTGACTTAAATCTAGGCAAAGCTAAGAAGTGGTTGGAGCATTATACAATGTAAATGTACATTTCAACAAAGCCCACTGACACACCTAATGCTCATTCCCAGGTTGGAGTCAAGACCAACTAAACAGAGACCAAGTCCTGACCAAGACCAGAGTGTATCGCGACCGATTCAAGACCAAAGACAAAGGCAGGACAAGCACTGGTTAAGACCAGACCATTCATTTTCTTATCATAAGACTTAAAAAATTATCTCGAAGGTGATTAAACCACAGAAAGGGCATATTTTTTAAGTAACACCCAGTGTGGGAAAGATTAAGTGATTGAGTGAGCCAGAGAGAGAGAGAGGAGCTCATGACACTCAAAACACACAAGCAGTAGGGTGCGACTAGATTAGATCAGTAACTGTGTATTTGAACTCAAAATTAGCACTCTTAAAGTGGCCAGGCAAAGCAGTCTATTTAATGTATTTTTTCCGTGGAAGTGGAGGTACATGTCTCGGTCTATACTGTATTCTCTGTCTCTGCTTTCACATCTCTAACTCCCTCACCCAAGAGGACGCTACCGCAGCATTCAGCTTTACCTTATGAAGTTGGGAGAGGAATGCACCTGAAATTAGTTAACGTTGAAGCTAAATAACTTTAGATTCATCATGAGCTATACAGCTTTGTGGGCTGGCTCGTCACGTTTTATCACAAACAAAAGCAGGTGAGCAACTGAAACTAGTCCCCTGAAGCGAACAGAATATAATGTCACATAGGTAGATAATACTCGCAAAATCTCTTTGAGTAAAGAGTTTTGGTACAGAGGCGGAATGCAAACTTTAATTTCAGTAGCTAGCTTGGCTGGAGTCACTTACACTTAGCTTGGTTTTTTATGAGTTTTCTTTTTAGATGCCAGTAAAGTTAGATAGTAGTCCCAGCAGTCTCAGTGATTGTCTCGTTGCTCTCTTTTCTTTTCGTTTGTGGTTCAGGTAACTCAATCAAATAATAGCTGATTTGGCCGACATATTCCAGACTGCCAACACTGGTCTCGATACCACAAAAACACAGTGTAGTAAAAATCCACACGATACATCCTAATGATCAGTCTGTTTCTTTCTGCTGGACTAACCTTATTGTGTGGAGATGTGTAGACAGCCTGAGCTCTAGCTCCCCTTGGTGACAGGACCACATTAGTCAAAAGGTACTAAGTAGCAATTCAAATCACTACCAGGCTCAAAAGCCAGAGACTGGAAATATTCGGAGAACTGTGCTCTAACTTTGGTGTGGTAAAACGTAACATACATATTTCAGTAAGTCGCAGCTTACTAATTATTTGTTAGTATAAATAAGCTGGAGCCCAAAATATTCACATCCATGCACTCAAATTCAATAACTCCCAATATCGCCTAAAAAACTAAATTAAAGGAAAACAATATTTGTTTACTGGTGCTTTGAATTCAGAAAAAAACAGGACTTAAAGAAAGGATTAAATAGCATAAAGTATAGAAATAAGTCACTTTTGAAACAGAGACAAGAAAGACTGTATTGAGGTACACAGAAAAACATCTGAAAAGTTTAAATCCACCTGAGAAGCTACAGTGCTGGTCGGACAGCACGGCGATTTGCAGAACTCAGGGACTAGTTTCAAGTCGACAAGCAGAATCTTGCTAATAGAAACACTTCTGTGCCCGTAACGACCTACGCATTGGAAAAACCTTGACAACTAACTGCAGCAGCGATTCAATTTCAGCAAAGAATCTCTTTAGAAATTCATCTCACTCCTCCCGGGTCCAGATTGTCAATTGCAAAGAAATTAAATTGAGAAGCACACCAACGGAAAATTGGATGCAAACCAATGTTTACCGTGTCTGGTCTGCACGAGCACACACGGTCCACACTGGCAACACAGAGCCACACACATCTACACACTTCCCCATTCAGGTACTGTAAAAAAATATACATATATAGTAATATAAAAAAATAGGGGACACTGTCGAAAGTTCAATAAGCAATTTGTCTTAAAAAGAGGAGAAGAGTAATGAGATGCCATAACAGTGTCTGGGAGGCGGAGTGGAACCTGCTTGTTCATGTGACACAGGCTCGGTGTTCAGGATATCCCCCTTACTGCTCAGTGAGGAGAGATGAGGCCTTAAATATTTAATAACACCCTTTCTTAACCGCAAGAAGTGATGTGAGAAATCATTCTAATTTTGAGATATTCATCTGGGTGGCGTCGGCCCACGAAAGCCCTTATCAAGGTGCAAGGTAAGGACACGTCACCCATAGCACAGGAGGAGGTTATTACAGGTGGAAAGCGATATAACACACATGCTGGTGATGTCTTCCCGGCAAAATAAAGTTGCTTGCTTAGGAACAGTCCTATCATTAAAATGCAAAGCACACACCTATAGTGAACTCCAGAAGTATTTGGACAGAGACATTTCTAGTATTTTAGGCGCTGTATTCCAGCACTTGAACGACTGGGGTATGAAAGAGCAAAGAGTCAGCTTTAATATTTTCATACATAGCAGATAAACGGTTGAAATAACGTTTTAAACCTCAAACTAAGAGTTCCTATTGAAACAAAGTGACAAGCACCAGGCATGTGAACAAATCTAACAAAAACAACCCAGAAACATTCATTTGTGTCTAAAAATTATCTTGCATGGGCAATACATCTTGCTGAGTGACCACCTGCCAGGGTAGCTGGTAAAATATTCAAAAAAATCTATCCGCATTGGGCAAGTATAGCTTTTTGGATCAGTTAACAAATGTTAATAAAAAGGGATACTACACTACATTGATTCCTCCCACACTCCTAGCCTGTACGGCAGCCATCATTAGTTCCAGCCTGTTTCGGGCCCCTTGTTTTTTTCAGTCATCTTCATGTGAAAGGAATGCTCAATTGGATTTAGATTGTGTGATTGACTTGGCCTGTTAGTAACCTTACACTCCTCACCTGTGAAAAAAAACCTCAATGGGCTTATCAGCGTGTTTAACATCCAGGTTCATGATGATGCACAGTTAATTAAGGCATTTGGCTGCATCTGACCCAAGATGTTTCTATAGATTTCACAATTCATCCTACAACTAGTCAGTAGTAACTTCATCAATGAAGACAAGTGAGCTAGTTCCAGTGGTAAAATCTGCTCAACCGTATCTTCCAGATTAAGTGCTTGGCTTGTACTTGACTGTACGTGCCTATAAATTAATATTAAGAAATACCAATATGCAGCTCACAAGGCCTGGGTATAACCATACAAGTTAATCATTACAAGGCCATAGTCCAGCAAACCTCAGCCAAGCCCTGCTTTTTATGGCACAACAAATATGACACGAACATCAATGGCCTCCTAATCAACACCATCTAACACAGCCCAAATTGATTACCAACTGTCCAGCGCAAACATTCGGGCGACTCATTTAGACACCAGAACAGCCCATTCTCACCTCCATGTCCCCCCGAGACATACGTCTCACAAGAGCACGGGCAAATTATTTTTCAACAAAGTACTTGTTGTTCTGCATTTCAATGAATCAGCAGACTCCGAAAGAGGAGTGGAAGAGGAGGCAGGCAGTAGAGGATTGATAAATGTTTGAAAGAGGCCAGAGTGCTACATCCCAGGCGAGGAGTGCCTGGCGAATAGAGCCAAATAAATCAGCTCCGGTTGTCGCTAGTGGTCCTGGAGGAGGTCATCTACTTCACTCAACATACATCAGGAAACCAAAGCAGGCTGAAAGTGACAGCTCGGGGGCTGCAAATCAACTGGAGGCTAGCAGTGGGACAAAACAAAGAGAACATGGGGGAGATCGGTGCTTGTTAGTAAAGCCTACAGAACAAGAAGAAACCAAGCGGACCTTTTGGTATCTCCTCTGCCGGCGTCACATCTCCAGCTGAAATCGTTTCCAGGTGACGCCTTTGAATCATGGTGACGACCATGTAAGCAGTCATAGCGCCGGTATGGACGTCCAACAGCCCTTTACATATTGCCTTCGTCATGGGCAGTTGGACGGGCAATGGGGACATTTTGCCTCCTAATCAGAAGAAAAACCCTCAACTCCAACTTAAACACCCATTCCAAGTGCCCCGGTGGCGATATACGCCCGGATTAAAAACCGAGAACACGGTTCTCATCATAATCGTTCTTTATTGTAATGGGGCGATAAAGCAGTCATGCACATGGCTGGGTACAGTGTGACAGCATGCTGAAATTAGAGGCTTGCTACCTGAGTGACTCCAAACATTGACTGACCCCTAATTATGACTGCTATGTTAACCTGTCATTTGAGTTGGCAGACAGTAGACTGTTGATTTGTCTGCTTATCTCAGGCTTTGTGACCACTGAAATAAGAGCTGTCCTTCACAAAAATTCCATTTGGCGTCTCGCTGGCCTGTCACCAACGGGTGCCCTCTGGATGCCAGGACACACAGAAGCCATGTCACAGATGAACGCCCACAAATCACACACAAAAAATAAAACTAACTTCTCAGACAGCCTTTTCCTTTCTCTCGGAGATGGGCAACAATGGTGTCGTTTTCCCAATTACCATCATGAAAAGTCCTCCTAGAGCGCCTCCATGCCGCAAGTAGAGTCAAAAAAAGCATTCAGTGCACCTTAAATAGAAATCTGGACTGACAGTTTGAATGGGCCCGTTGGCAGTTTCCACCCTCCCAATGCTGACATTTAATTAAATTACTGTTGACTCCTCAATGCCACTGTTTTTTTTATTTATGAAATACTCTAAATGTAGAAACACAGAACTAACACTAAATATGGGCCTGCAATTCAATAAATTTTTTATGTAAGTTTTGCTAAAGAAAAATGTGATTACCTTCACTGAGAACATGAGTGTAAGTATCATATTGTGGCACCCCACTGAACTAATGGACCAGTAACATGCCCAAGCTTTAACAAGGACTTGAGAATAATTCAATGCAAGGTGATGCCAACTCAAGCCTCTAGTCTAATCTTTGAACATGTTTTTCTGGCCATAAACCCAGTACCAAATGTTGTGTTGCCAACTGGCTTCACACAAATAAAGTTTGTATTTTCAGCAGCTCCCAGAAACCAAACCAGGCTAAATGGAAGTAGGAAAAGGAACAAGAATATCCATTAAGGGCTGCATGGACGGTGAGCAGAGAGACACTCGGTGATACTTCATATAAATGTATCTACAGGACGCCCATTAAACGAACAACTCCCACATTGGTTGGGGTTCAAGGTCACCTCAGAAAGCAAGATGCATCAGAAAGGGTAATTATCTTAAATTGGCCAATTCAAAGAAGATATTTGTGGAAGGTGGATGAGCAACTGCGAAAGAGCAAAGAAAGCATGAAAATGTCAACGCTCTGAAAAAGGAGAAAGACGCTGCAGTGGTGATTGAGAACATCCAACTAGCACGCATCTATACAGAGTTTTGTTTTAGATAATTAACTAGTCTGATACAAGAAATCACTTGACCTGGCTTGTGCAAACACCCCCCCCATCCCACTCCACTGTGTCTATATTTAGTAGTATAAAGCACACATGCAGTCTCTTGTATTATTTAATTACAAATTGGTTGCATTTCCAACACTAGTGGAACTATAAATGGTGCTTGACAGGTTGCTGCTTGACATGAGAGGCAAGGGCCAATCAACAGCTTCAAGAGATGACAACTCTGCATTAAGCCCCTGTGAGAGGTGTTGGATGAAGTGGGATATTTCACCCTCTCGCGACACCGCCTACACACATTTCTGAGGCATTAACACTTCTCTGGCGTGCTCGAGTGCCAAGTTACATGATTTAGTCACGTTCACGTTACACAGCTCCGGAGGACAGCAGTTTGGCGCTACCAGACAAGGACAAAAAACATTATTGGAGCTCAAGCCAGAGTCAACCGGTCACACCAATTCCTAATCTGGTTTAACTGACACAGGCCTTTGGAATTCTTCAATTATAAAAGTCATTCATCCATATTTCTACAGGGTTCCTACAATGACAGGGAGAAGGGACAGGCTATGGAGACAGAGGATGGGCACAGACAGTCAACCAAGCTGGGGATGGAAGTCCCGTCGCCAGAGGGCAATGCGTGGGCTCAAGTCAGTTGCATAGACCACTACCCCCAGACTCTGGAACTCAATTACAGTCTTTATACAAAAGGCTCCCAGGTGAAGCACTGGTCAAAGGCAATACTTTGCAGGCATCAGTCTGAGTCAAGGTTCAAGCCTCGACTCTGCCACTCAGACAAGAATGAGGCTGAGAGTCCCAAAGAGCGGATCATATTAACCAGCGGCACAAGGGGTTAAATGAGGGGAGGTAATATTGACGTCAGAGATTTCCGCGACTCAGTGCTCGAGCCGCCACCTTCAGCGCACCGGGAGTCGGCAAACTAAGCAGTTACCTGAGGGAGCGCTACGTTGCGCGTGAAAATCCGGCATACTTAGTTTCACATCTCCAGCTCGCAACCTATCTGGGTGAGAATTGGGCTTAGTGCCCAACATCCTGGAGACGAGAAGTTGTGTTCTTCAACTTGCAAGGCTTTGTGGTTCCAGTGAGTCCAAACGTCACAACTAAAATGTTTATTAAAAATAAATGATGGTGGCAGCCAAGAATCTGTAGGTGTAAAATAAATGTAGTTTCAAATGTTTTTGTTTCAGTTTGTGTGGGTTTTAGTTCATTTTAAGTGAATGGAGTTCTCTAGCATAAACTTAACAGGACAGTATCCAAGGATCCTCAATATTCCAGCCAGTGAAATGTGCACAACTAAATGACTGGGGACTTTTTCATGAAACAGTGCTTTTAACACAGTAATTGGCACCCAACCGTGGGTAAAGTAAGTGAATCAATTTAACCCGAAGACCAACTTGCCAGGGGGCAAGAAAAACAACCAACACAAGCCACAGGACTCCACCAGCGCTAACAAAAAAAAGTGTTCAAGTGTCTGTTCCAACATGATGTTGTTTCCATATATGCCTCTTTGCAGGGAACAAGAAGGCTTCATTAAAATTCATCACACTGCACCAAAGAGCACAGGGTTACCTGCATCAGAAAAGCACTTAAGCAAGCCAACAGTTGTAAAAAAAATATATAAATTATTTCAAGTAAATATCAATGGGTTATGGAAAAGAAGCCCAGATCACAGTGATATTCAAGACTTTTTCACAGACATCTAAAGACAGGTTTTGTCTTAGGTGACTCGTAAGAGAGAAAAGGCATTTAACTAAACACACATATTGCCAGGCCTTTTAATACATCATAGCCAGTGTTAATGGAAAGGTCAATTCTTTTGATGAACCCCCCTCCAAAATATGTGCTGAATAGAAAGACTGACAATGTCACAATCTACTCAATCATTGGGAAAAATGTACAAAATAACATTACATGTTGAAAAGGAGTCTGCCCCCCCCCCC
>JACXGJ010006889.1:0-32575 GCA_016801105.1 Esox niger
TATATATATATATATATATATATATATATATATATATATATATATATATATATATATATATATATATATATATATATATATATATATATATATATATAGATATAGATATAGATATAGATAGATAGATACTCCATATTCCTTGTAAAATATGTGATCATAAGTGACCATTAAGTAGGTTGTTCTTAGTAAAGGTAGCTAATCCTTTTGTCATGAACCTATCATTAAAACTACTTGAGTCCACCCAGACTGTTCAGAGACCCAGAACTCAGGGATGGCATGTCAGTGTCAAGTGATCCTGGGTCTACCCAGACTGTTTATAAACTCAGGACTCTGGGTCTTATGTTTCTTTTTACATCACGTGGATGGCCCGGGTGTGTGTGCATCGCTTACCAGGAGAACACATGGCACCAGGATGCACTCTGGGAAGGAGGCAAGCCGGCTGTGGCAGTGTAATGCTTTGGGCAATGTTCTGCTGGTAAAACTTGTGTCCTGCCATTCATGTGGATGTTACTTTGACAAGTACCAACTACCTTAGCATTGTTGCACACCATGTGTACCTTTTCATGGCAACAGTATTCTTTGATGGCATTGGTCTCTTTCAGCAGGACAATGCGCCATGCCGCAAAGCAAAAGTGGTTCAGGAATGGTTTGAGAAACACAACAATGAGTTCCAGGTGTTGACTTCAAATTCCCAAGATCTCAATCCAATCGAGCAGTTGTGGAATGTGCTGAATAAAAAAGTTTGATCTATGGAGGCCCCACCTCACAACTTACTGGACTTAAAGGATCTTCTGCAAACCTCTTGGTGCTAGATAACACAGCACACCTCAACAGGTCATGGCTGTTTTGGTGGCTAAAGGGGGCCCTACACAATATTAGGCAGGTGGTCATAATGTTATGGCTGATCGGTGTGGGTGTATATATGTTAGTTGGTTAGATCACAGCTATTTTCAAATACATACAAATACCAAAGCACTGTAGTATTTTTATTTTGCCTTTCAAATTGTTCCTTGTAATTTTATTTTTATTTTTATTTGATATGACTTAAAAAATGTGTTATTAGTTTTGAACCCATATCTGTCCACTGACATTAATTTTCAAGTGACTGTCATTAATCTCTGTCTTAAATTAAAGGAGTAATTAGCCTTAATTACATGCAACTCATTAATGATCTATTTAAAGAAAAACTGAAAATATTGAAAAATATTGTTTTTTCCACAACAACTTTCAGGCAGCTTTGGAATCGTATGATTCTAGGCACCCCTCCCCCCTTCTCTAAAAGTACAGATAGATTGTAGAGAATTTCCCATCAGATGGGGCCGACCTCATGTTCATTCCTGGCCCAAAAAAACGCCATGAGCAATGAGCCCACTAAAAATAAGACAAAAATAACAAATATCAGCTCTCGCTCTGAGCTACTTCAGAGTCTAGAGAGACATGCAACATAGCAAGAGTTAGATTATGATTCAACCATCAATGTAAAAGGGAATTAAAGGAATTGTTAACAGAGGTCAACCACGGTGTCTTTGTCATCATGTGAAATAACATAATCTACTCTAAGGCAACTACAGTAGATAATGTACCAGCTAAGAAAAGAGCTATCAAAATGAAATGTGGATGTGTCTTGAATGTTTACACTGCCATGTCCTGGGTTGAGACAGTCAACTTCTCTTATATTCCCTCCATCCCAACCATCCCAAGAAGCACCCTGTTCTCTTTATAGTGCACTACAATGCTGACCTGATCCCTAGCAGGGAGAAGTAGCCCATTTGGGATGCCCCTCTTGTTTACCTCTTCCATAGACAGAGAACAGATTCAGAGCCTTGAGGCACAACCATGAAGTGGGCCTTAGACCTCACATTCACAGGGACCAGGAAGTGCTTGCTTGGACTCCTTCCAGAGGGCTAGAGAGAGAGAGAGAGTGAGAGGGCCCAATCATAAATCAGCAGAAAGGTCTCCAAGATGAAACCGCTTATTTTGGATACGTAGAGACAAAGTATTAACAATGCTCGCCCAGTCCAAAGCCTTTAGAGGCCCTTTTGCAATTGTGCATCCTGTGACATGTTAATAAAATGGCACAAAGGAGAAAGGTTCAGCCAGAGCCATTGGTGGGAGGAGGAAGGGGTTTGTGGAGATGATGCCCTGGGGGCATCAATTCCAAAATCGTCGGGAAGATCACAAAAGACTGCACTTTGCAGAGTCGTTTTCTACTACCTCCTGGCCATTTCGACTTGAACACAAATACACTCTGTTTCATATCATCTCAATTAGCATGTGATAGGACCCAACTCTGACCAGAATATTTAGACAGCAGAAATGTTGCAGGTATTCATAATTCAGTCATAGTCCTTGTTGTGGACTGTTTAACAATACGTGCTATCCTATGATTTATTCATTATAACATAACAGTTTGCCTTTGTAATGGCCATTCACTACTGATGGTGCCTCCGTCGTTTCCAATTAGATGCACAACTCTCGTGGTAACTTTGGAAACAACCAAATATTTCAAGGAATCCTGGTTGAAGGACTCACAGAAACAGGATTAAATGAGCATAAATACCTGAGAATCTGGGAATTTGGGAATTTTAAGATTTTTTAAATTACTTTAATGTGGTCTAATCACCAATTCAGTTAATGAAGAATTAGTCTCCATTTTAACTTTCAGGTCATGGTCCTGGCTGACCTTAAGAGGACACAATATGGTTTCACAGTTGTTGCTGACCTAAGCTGACACTTTGTATCAAGCATGTTCTCCAGCAGCCTACACAGTTACTGCCTGTATCATGGTCCGTAGTTACTTATTGAAGACGAAGGTCTTTCCTTTCCCCCCTCCAATGTGCAGACATTGCAACATCCAACAATCCCCAGCTGTCACAACAGATGAACATTGAGACTGCGCCTTATTGTGCAAGTAGTGATGTTGTCTCAAAGCAATACAGGACACGGTGATACTAAAAAAGAGAAACGCAACGGTACACAATCTTCCAAACTCAATCACTAGCTACTGTTATTCCTTTATAATACAGCTGTCATACATCTGGGTTCGTGTAAAATGCTATTTCCCCACGTAGCACTATGTGTCGTATTTACACACCCTCCTGTCAAATGTTTATGACTACAACAACATGTGATCAGTAATGACATCATCACCGTTCCCACATGCCTTCACAACAGTCATTCAAGTTCCACTAAGGAAACAGTGCCCTAAAAGAAGAGTAAAAGCAAGAAACAGCATTCATTACAGCCAGAAAGAATCTTACCTCTTATTTGCCGTCCTCCAATGGAGTTGTCACTAGTCTTCTCCCTGCACTGCGAACATTCATGTCGAGTGGCCCCTGAGGCTTACTAAATATTAGCCGAGTCAGAAGTATCAATGTTGTGCATAAATCTGTTCCCGGTCCCTCAATTTTCAATTAAGCCGTCGTGTTTACAGCACTATTACCCAGTCCAACAGGGAGCAGCACCGCCTCCTAGTCACTTGTCAGCCCCAATTTGCTTCCAGGGTTCAGTGAGTTGTACGAGCCAATGCAGGCCGCCCAGCCAGGCTAGGGTTTGGGGCTGGTTTTACAGTGCCGTCTTTCATCACATTCATCCTAGTGATCTTTGAAATGACTGGAGGGCTGGAAGAGGGGCAAAGGGACCTCAGGACCCATTAATGTTTGGCATTCCTACACAGTGTTAGACAAAACTGCAATTAAGAACATGTTATTAACGGCACAGTGAAGAATACCATGAGTCCTATTCCCATGGTTAAAGTCGAATTTCACTATTTGTCCCTCACCCAGAAAAAATTCTATAGACCAAAACTACAGTCCGTATTTTCTTTAAACAGCTGTTACAAAAAGTAACTTTATGCAATGCTAGTGTGCAATTTATAGAACATGGCATGTAATTTTTTATGAACAAATCACTGTTAAGTAAGATAAATCCAAATATTGTCAGG
This sequence comes from Esox niger, assembly GCA_016801105.1. Taxonomy (NCBI): domain Eukaryota; kingdom Metazoa; phylum Chordata; class Actinopteri; order Esociformes; family Esocidae; genus Esox; species Esox niger. The sequence goes on from JACXGJ010006889.1 coordinate 3,944, forward strand.
CAATAATACATTTAAAAATAATAAAGAAGAACATTCCTTAAATTGTATATTATCTAGCAGTGGCAAAACTTTGCTGATCTTTGTAATGGTTAGCGTGACATTCACATTTAAAATAATATAATCCTCCTTTAAGCTTAAACTACAGACTGTTGGCATCCACGTGTTAATTATGTCTATGCTAATGTTTGTTAAAAAGTAAATTTCAACACATTTAACACGTTATATTGCTATATCTTGTGATAACCTGGTGGCGATTTGTCAGAATCAGCAACATGTTTGTTACGATTAAGGCAGAAATCATTCTTTTTTTTCAAAAGCAGTGCTATGTTATATTTGGATAAAGACAGATAGCTAAGGCTTAGGCTTTATCTTTGACCTTTTCCCAAAGTTATTAATTATTTCTTTTAATAATGAATGATAAATTGATTCATTATTATGTCTACAAAGAGTAAGATTCCAATCATCTCTCGGGTCTGTTTAATTTATTTAACTCATTCACTTTCAGTTTTTTTATGTGTCTTGTTTCTTATGACCTTTTTTATAAAACTTGAACCTTTAAATAGATTTTCAGAAAATGTGCTTTATACATTAAATATCAAGTTGAATTGATTTGTCTGAATGCATTCTTTACTGCTTCACCAGTATACGCTCAAATGCAATGCTATATATAGTATGTTTATTCAATATGATACAATTCTAGAATGGACACTATTTTGTCTGTCTAAGTACAATACAATCTGTGCACAGTATGTGGCAGCTTGATATATAGCGGCGTGTAGACCTGTGAAGTGTTTTTGGAATTACTTTTTTTTTTTAAACTATTTTATAAACTACACATTAACTAGTATACCAATGTTCTGTAAACAATTGTGTAGACAATTCATTGTTCTCAGTGTTTGCTATGATTCAACTAGTATACCACTGTTCTAAATGTAAAGTATTTTGTAACTATTCACTGTTCTAAGCGCTATGGCTCAGCGAGAGGACCACTATTCTAAGTGTATGCTAAAGCAAAATCATTATATTCTGCTTGTCTCTGTCAGGCTTTCTGTCTAAATCCAAAATACCTCCATGTAATGCACTCATTTTGAGCAGGGCTCCAAAGGGAATAGGTCACCATTTGGTACAGGGCACTTCTGTCGGACACTCTTTGACCCTGTGGTTGATTTAGAGTCAATTTGGATTGGCAGCCTATTGCTGCAGCCATAACAGCAAATTCCATCACAGCACCACCCTCCACAACATAACCACCACATTGACATTACTGAACACACAACATACTGTTAGTAAGTTACAGACTAGTTATTCGCTGAGATATGAAAAATAAATCACTGTTCAGGAAAAAAAACCTTGGTGTGAATTGAGTTGTCTTGAGATTGTTGTTGGGTTTATTTAACAAGTTAGTAAAACGGACTTCAGACAAAATAAAATCTCAAAATGCATTTGTACACAGCAAAATTGACAATTTGGAATATTTTATTAATATGTAGAAAATGCATTAAAAAAGGAGCTATACAGTACATGTTTGAAGTCAAACTGGAACTAATCTGACTGGTAATATCCAATAAAATCCAACACAATATGGATACTCATCAGAGGAGCTTTTTCCACAGTCCCAATCTCACTTCACCTTCTTCATGGCAAATATCACAGATAACAGAGAACTGGGATTACCAGCCACGCAAAGACAAGTTTACCATTTAACATAGTTTGTGGCTTTTTGCTTTGAACAGTAATGTTGCATCAAATGACAAATTAATTACATAGCTGTGTCTAGTAGTCAGAAATGGGGAAAAATTATAAAAACTAGGAAAATATTCCACACATACACTATAAGCCTGATTAAATCACTTGAGAGGAACTGATTGTGAGTTTTAGTTGTGACCCAGTGCAAGATTCTATTCTAGTGCATTGTAAAGCTGTGATTGGTTTAGTAATGGGAGAAAAATTGAAATTTCTGAAGCACTAGACGAGCTGCTACCATCTGCTATGCAAATGAATAATAGAGTACAGTCTGCCTTCAACATTGTTGCAAAGAACACAGTCTTTAATTGTACTCTTCTCAGACAGCAACATCCTTGAACCTTCTGTTAAGAAAAAGACCTGCATGCTGTGCACCAATAAAACAGATAAAGGACAGTATCTCAGTATTTCATCTGTTTACTTCAGTCTTTCAGATAGTTTTAAATAAATGCGAGCAGAACACAGCATTTCAGAGAACTCACTACCTTATCGGTCTTGTTCAAAAGAAGTAGACTAAATTGGGAATAGGCTAGGTACATGGTTATGAATAAAGACCATATCTGACTATTGCTCTGATATTCCAACAGATGTTCGAAATAAACATCAATGCTAGCCCTGCAACACATAAAAAGAAAGTTTGAATCTACAGTTTTGATAAACTGCGAATGGCTCGCAACAGATTCATGTTTAAGCAGTACTTTTACTAAGACAAAATTGCCCTCTTGATGGGATAATTCACCCATAATCTGCCTGATGTTGTGGCAGACGGACCACTGTCACATTTACATATGGACTGTGTTGAACTGTGATTAGAGCATGAGGTTGATTAGGTGGTAAACTGCAGCCAAAATCTGTTTTTAACCCAGGAGTGACAGTGTATTAGGCAACAGAATCATGAATAATGGAATGATCATAGACTGAGAGACAATGGCAATTCTATTTCTGTGATCAGAGCAATATATTCACCCTATACCGTCATGATAAAAGCTATGGAATGGGAGCCATTGTATGATCCATCTTGGTTGGCCCAAGGGGCAATATAATGTATTTATCATATTCCTCAGCATATAAAGACCTTAGGACTAGAAGGTTCTGTGGGACATTTGGGTAACGTATTGGTTATTCACAATGATGGTGGATCTTTAGGTGTCATAAAGATTTTTTTTAAACTTGACTTGACTAAAATGTTTGACAAAATAAATGTGCAGAGCCTGGAATGCCATTTCAGTGCAAACACCTTTAAAATTTGAGCTACAATTTTTTCTTCAATCACAACATCTAATTAGAAAATGCTGGGATGTCCTTGTCCTTGAGTATTACTATCTTTATTCAATGTCCTTTTTTAGATGAATTAAATATTTAAAAAACATCTGAAAGATTTCCATAACTTTGGGCCTATTTACAGTACATTCGTTTTATTTAGATAAATAGGACCTGCATATAGAATTCCATACGCTACACATTTTATAATGCACATTTATTTTATATATTTAATATGACGTTTTACAGGCTTGCTTAGCAAAATTCTTAGCTAGCATGCTACATTTTGACAATCAAAAAAATTATAATCTTGTTATAGTTCGACAAATCACACATCAGTTTCAAAGATTTTGGGTGTTTGTGTGCCCAAATTAAAATGTCCATTAACATTATTTCTCAAGTTTTGATTTGATTCTTCAAATATGAAAAGTTTAATGTAATCTATGTATGTAGTATTTCATGTACGTAGTAATCCATGTGACTATAGTCACATGTGGTTCTATTGAAATAAAATCACTGAATGAAAATAAGCAAACTATATAGATAAACTTAACAAGCAATCTGGCTAACTATTTAGCCTGGTTAATCAAAGCAACAGATACTATTTTAATAGGACAAAATGCTGTGCTCCATGTTATTCTTTTTACATCTGGTTCCCGTTTCAAATGTAAATAGAAAAGTGTATTTACAAATTATGTAAAGTTTACTTAAATGAAATGTTGTCAGAAGTACTGTCAGTATGAATAGGTCATTAAGTTATTTATCACAAGATAATTTAAATCTAGGTGAATTACAGAATGTTTAAGATTCGCTGGAGAGGCATTGGTGTATTTGTCCAATAGTATGTAAAAAAAAAAAACATAATATGTTTTTAAATTACAAACATGCTACATTTCACTGATAAATAGTTTGTTGTTTTTGTAAGTAGATTTAGGAAAATTAATATGTATTCATCTGGATATTTGCAGATTTATCATTTTCTAGTCCCAAGGTTTCAATACTTTTGTGCTTCAAACTTGTTTAGCGCAGGGCTCTTTTATTTCACAGCTTATGTCATTAACATCAAAATGGCATATATTTTGTCACATTAGAATGCACATTAAATGTATAATCCTTTTCACTGACCAAACATTAATCTGTAAAGACTCAGTATCCCTCGATCTGTATATATTTTTTGTTTTCTGTATATAACGTTTTTCCTTCTCTTGTTGATTACACGCTTTACTATTGAGGTTCTCCTTAATATTTAGAAGTCAAACATGGATAAAACTGTTTTTATTCACTTACATTTTGTTCTATTAAAATATAAGCTTTGTATATATTTCCTCTTGCTGCTCTGAGAACACATCGGAAACTTAAGAGGATTTAGTCCCTTGAATTGAAATGTACCTTTACCAGCAAAGACTAACTAGCATTCTTGGCAGAGATTCTGGGGGTTTACATAATGACAACAAGCTTAACATGTGCACATTGCAGAAAGTCCTGCTAAGCCAGAGGTGTGAAGGAAAAGGCCATGACTTACAGAACTGCATGTCAAAGAGAAAAAAGAGGAGTGAGTCAAAAAGTACTTTGATTAGAATTTGGGGAAGAGCAGCATTCGCCAAAAGTGACACCTCTTATATTACATACACATTACAATAGCTATCGACAGAACTAAATCACTCTTCAGTCCTTCCACAAAATGCGCTAGGGCAAAGTTAGTCATTGGAGTTAATAACTACTCTATACTAGTAAAACAACAACAAAAACCATAATGCTCTGTTAGGGGCGTTGGGATTCATTCATAGCATTGGAATTCAGAAGAGGAAATCAACATTTTGTCCAGTTGGAGAATAACCATTGTTTCCAGTCAAGTCTAAGGGCAAGTTAACAAGAAAACATTTACAAAGAAATCATGATACCATACTGATGACAGGATGAATGTACTTCCTCAATATTTTAATTAAAAACTGTGTGTAGAATGTAGAATTAAAACTACACCGGGAAACTATTGAATTAAATTAAGGAAACATAAAAAGGTTCTGCAAAATGGCGTAAACATTTGATGGCACTTTCCTGTTATATTGTTATTCTATTGCCAGGTTAGTGACTATGAGAGTACAAAGGCAGTTTATTTTCAGAGTACTATCAGGGATTTCTTTCCATTGTACTACATTAAAATCTTTTTGCGAAAATAAAAACACCTTACTGGTGCCAATATGGGTCTAGTGTAGATTATTCACATTTTCAGCTAGGGGATTCAATCCAACAACATTTCCGTGACTGACTCAAAATACTTTAACGCTCTGCTAAATTCTATGCTGCTAAAAGATAATACCATAGTATTAATAAATCAAACCTACAGTGTACCATGGAATAGAGAAAAACATGATTATTTAAGTTAAAATTTCAGCATCATGGTTGCAGTGGTTTAGTCGTAAAAATGGTGGGTAAACTCACAATTTTAGCCAATCAATATTAAAAACTATACACCTATCAGCCATAACATTATGAACACCTGCCTAATATTGTATATGTCCCCCTTTTGCCGCCAAAACAGACCTGACCCATTGAGGCATGGACCCCACGAGACCTCTGAAGGTGTGCTGTGGTATCTGGCACCAAGACGTTATCAGCAGATCCTTTAAGTCCAGTAAGTTGTGAGGTGGGGCCTCCATGGATCAGACTTGTTTGTCCAGCACATTCCACGGATGCACGATTGGATTGAGATCTTGGGAATTTGAAGTCAACACCTTGAACTCGTTGTTGTGTTTCTCAAATCATTCCTGAACCATTTCTGTTCCGTGGCAGGGTGCAATCAGGGAAAACCGTTGCCATGAAAAGGTGCACATGGTCTGCAACAATGCTCAGGTAGGTGGTACGTGTCAAAGTAACCACATGAATGGCAGGACCCAAGACTTCCCAGCAGAACATTGCCCAAAGCATCACACTGCTTCCGCCAGCTTGCCTCCTTCCCATAGTGCATCCTGGTGCCATGTGTTCTCCTGGCAACCGACCAACACGCACCCGACCATCTACATTATGTTAAAGTAAATGGAATTCATCAGACCAGGCCACCTTCTTACATTGCTGCATGGTCAAGTTCTGATGCTCACCTGCCCATTATAAGTGCTTTCGGCAGTGGTCACAGGGGTCAGCATGGGCACCCTGACTGGTGTGCGGCTATGCAGCCCAACGCAACAAACCGTAATGCATTGTGTTTTCTGACACCATTCTAACAGTACCAGCCTTAACTTTATCAGCAATTTGAGCTACAGTAGCTCGTCTGTTGGATCGGACCACACTGGCCAGCCTTCACTCCCCTCATACATCTATGAGCCTTGGCCACCCATGCTTTTCTTTCCTTGGACCACTTTTGATAGGTACTGATCCCTGCAGACCGGGAACACCCCACGAGGGCTTCAGTTTTGAAGAGGCTCTGACCCAGTCGTCTGGCCATCACAATTTGGCCCTTGTCAAAGTACACAATTTGGCCCAATATTTCGTGCTTCTAACACATCAACGTTGAGGGCAAAATGTTCACTTTCTGCCAGATTTATCCCACCCACTGACAGGTGCCATGATAATGAGATTGATAATGAGATTGTCAGTGTTATTCACTTCATCTGTCAGTGGTCATAATGTTATGGCTGATCAATGTATCTCCCAATTATTTCAATGAATATTAACTTTATTTACACTGAACCAAAGTTCAGAAAATTTTTGGTCCAATTTCATGATTTAGACTATAACATGGTATTCAAGAATAAAAGTAGCATATGAGTACCTTGGTACATTTTTGAAGGGTTGCTGTAGAGGACAGTTGTGGAGGGTACGATGCATGTTGCCCCAACACTTTTACTGCAAATCTCATTCAATCACCCCTTCAACAGGAAAGCTTTTCATCCACCAGTATACTATGAAGTGTAAATCTGCCAGGTGATATATGCTCCTTCTGTTTGAATAACCTTGTATTTGGGCTATTGCACATAGCACCTGTACAATAAGCCAGACACAACAACCTAAAAAAATGAAGTTAGTCTTAATGAGAAAAAACATATTTTAGGGAAATAAGTAAAGTATTTTTCCTTCGGATCGTAAAAAAAAAAGTTAATTCAGGCTCTGAATGTTTTCAGAATTAAAAGCAGTATCATTTTACTCTAAGAATCAGTTTTCTAAATTAGACTATATAGATTGTATTCAGAATACATATTTAAATATTCTGAACCCATTGGCAGATTTCTTTGCTTGACTCAAGCATTTCTTTGAAATGGACGTGTTTTAACATATTTTTGAGGAAGCACTGCCACGGCCTTAAACGTAATAGTATTTCCGACATTTGATAATGCAAACAAACAATTGTTTCCTATTTAAAACAAACCAGTAGTAGCCTACAAGACAATTACATTTACCTTCTAATAGCTAGCAAGCTACAGCAATTACATAATATTTGCCATGTATAGTGGAGCCAGACAATCTTACTTTGACGGAAGCAATGAATCTTGTTTTCCAAGTCTGCTCTTTAGCTGAGTGCACATCTAGGACAGAACAGTGAATGACCGGTGGATCCCCTCCTGCTGTTTATCACAGCAGTCTGAGCTGCTGCTTATGCCTCCTGACAACTCTGTCGACAACATCAACTCTACTGAAACCAACACATGGGAGAGGTTTTCTGGGCAAATTTTCATAACTCTCCTTTTAGCTAATGAAGGCCAAGTCTGACAGATTGTTCAACCATATCTTCCCCGCATTTTGGCAGAGGTGTCAAGGAACTAAATTCATGTGGGACAGATGAAGCTGTGTCTAATGGTGAGCACTGCAGGGCATAAAACTACAATTTGTACTGATAACATGGATTATGTAATGGCTGAAGTCAACCATGCCTTGCTACCTACTCTAAGATTTATGGGTTTGGAGGAATAGATTCAAGCATCAGTGTTGGAGATACTCTAAAGCGACGTCCTAGGAATAAAACTTTCTGAATATAATTAATATAGGTCTGTGTGTATTGACAATCGTCTCAATGTAATGACGATAAAAGATTAACACATGTTCTATCTCATGAAGGCTTATTAGATGAAACACATTAGCGTATGATAAAATAAACCAAAATGTTGTGTAAATAATCTGTTGATGTTACTTCATTGATCAGAAGTGCTACCTGCTTCTCTCTTTTGAATAATTATTTGAATCATTGATTTTTGGGGTCAGCACTCACTATGAAATATACTTTTAGTCAAAGTTCACTTTTCTCATCCTTAGTGAAATGAAATGGTTTAATGAAAGTGATTGGATGAGAATTACAGTGTATCCATCAAATGTACATAGTTCTCTACAGCAGAACTAATGTAATTTCACCGCACGGGACATGAAATACAGATGAGACAGGAGGATTGGATATAGGACAAAGTTACATTACTGAACTCTACTGACTGATTTAAATGGCCTTATCAAGTCTAAATTACTTTCTAAAATATTGACATAGATAAGGTGCTTAGAAAACACCTTGACAATCGTTGCTGAGACTAAAAACCTAGGATCCCCAAAACATCTGAAATGACCATGAGGTTGTAAAAAGGGAGCAGTTGACAGTGAATATTTCTATTCAGCAAATCTTTGGTTTCATGTCAGAACTAAAAGCACTGCATGGAAACAAATTAGGGTATCTTCATGCCGCTTCATATTTGTTTGCGGAGATGAACATTTTCTCACAGAGATGTCAGTATAGTTGAAATATGTTAGCATTACATAAGGTTGGTAAAATGACATGACAGTGGTCATATTATGTAATCCCTCATTGCTAATGACTTGTGTACTGTTGTTTTCTCAATAAATAAACGCAGATGTCTAGAATTGTACAGTCATTGCTTGGTGCTCATCTCTTTTCTATTGTTCCAACCAAAGTGGGGATCTTGGATTTTATTTCATTTTTATAGGTAAACTGCTAACAAATGGTAAATAAATTAATGGCTGATGTAAAATCCACTGTTACAGGCTTATGTACAGTGTGATGATTGCTCATTTTGTTTAGGTCATTATGTGTTCCAGTGGGTTGTCAATGTCCAATGAAATGCTCCATGCAGGCATTTGTTTATAAAACACATGGAGGGTTACTATTTCAATATAAATTGCAATGACAAAGCATCAAATTATATCAAGTAACACATAGACTTTTTTACAATATCAGTCTTATAAAAATAGAATATCTTACGTGTTTATGGGCATATAGAATTTTGTTAAAATTACTTATTTTTACTGGGAAAATAATCCTTGCTCTCATGTACTCATATTGTACAGAAGTTCACGAAAGCTACGTCGAGTTGACCCCTTCAACGTTCAGGACAGGAAAATTACTTAACACAAAGACTGCATGGTTAACCTCCCTCACTATCTTAGCAAACACTATATACAGCCTCAAAATACGGCCTTGAACACAACATTTCACATGTTTCACTAGTCAAGTGAAACCAATGTGAAACAGTTCATTCAGTCTAGATTTCCAGGCTAGCAAACAGAATCACTGTCATTCAAATGTCTATATAAATTACATAGCTCCTCCTATTGTCTTTCAGCTTTTTGTAAAAGTAGCAACATCTAGCTTGGGGCTAAGAAGATGAGGGCTTTATTCTGGAGGAGTGGACCTCCTTCTCTTGCCACTGATGCTGCGATAGTTAAAAGGCCTCATCTTCATCTCTACAAAAGGAATAGAGAACTCGTGACCCTTCCAGTGATACCAGTTGATACCCTGCAGGATCAAAAAAGGATTGTTGTTAGAAATTTCAGGTTGATTATGAAAATTGACCAAAAAAACTATAGAGTTACCGTTCCTAATATTGCATCAGAGACACACTGGAATATGACAGGAATAGTAACACGGATCCATTGTAATTATACATAACTTCTCTTCGCTGATATATTATGTTCCGCAAATCAAGATTACATTATATCTTACGCTGAATGAGCTTACATATATTATTGTCAAATGCTCATTTAACACTCTTAGCTGTCTCATTATTCTCAGACCAAAAGGTTTTCATTTACTGGTATTTCTGTAAAGCCATTGAAATGTTCAGCATTCGACCAAATTGAAAATTCCATTGTGTGGTTTCAGCTCACTGCGGTCATTGTGGTTCAGCATTCAATTAGTAAAACAAAACAGTCTTATCTTACCTATATACAATGTAGCTAATTCCTCTTTTTTATGTCTGTCTGGTTTCATTTCATGCCATCAAAAAAGAAACCACAAAATGCATGTGATGTTGCCACCCTTTAGAAGTAGCCTCATCTAAAGCTCTTTACAAGATTCATACTTTCAACACAAAACAAAGGAACTGGCCTTTAATGTGTTCATTTTTATGATGTCTTTCATTCGGTCGACGAGGAGTCTCACAGAGTGTGATCTCTTACGTCAATTTTCACAGCTCGGTCCCAATGTGGAGAAGGGGACCACTCACCTGGCTATGTCTCGACTCGCCATATTTCCCATTCAGGTTGGCCCGGTGGCAGTTTTTATACCACCAAGCTCCTTTGTAGGACAGGGCACAGTTGGTCACGGCGATGTCGTTGTCTCTGTCCTTGGTGGAAAAGGGACGGCCTTGGTGATAGCTCAATGAGTCCCCTGTGACAGGGAATGAAAATGAATTGTGAACAGCAGGAAGCGAGCGCACGACATAGGGACACTGGTGTTCAAACTGAATCACACCACAGGGCAGGGCCCGAGAATTACGGGGGATGAAACACTAAGGGTATTTCCTTCAACACACCATGAAGTAGATGAAGGAAAACGGCTTTCATGGTATCACGGTTCAGTGCCAAGCCCATCTCAGCTGGTAGAGGTCATACTTAAATAGATTAGTTGCTTTGAATGTTTTGTGGTGGGAATCGTGGGGGCGTTGGCGCACCCCAGCATTGCACCAACGCCCCCAATAGAGAAAGCAGAAAGCTTCCAGAATCATCCAGCTGGCCCAGCCCTGCGGCCTACACACCTACCTCCTTCTGGGACCTTGAAGGAACTGAAAAATATAAATTCTATCTATGTTTACATGTTTGATGATTCTTCAGTATTTAGTATAGCCATTTATAATGATGTCCTCAATTGTCTTTTCCTAGCCTATACTCTGTGTCTGGTCATGTTCATTTAGCAGAATGTTTATGCTACAAATGTTTATGTCGGGTCTGACTACAGGACCTAAGGCCATGCCTTAATCCCCCATGCTGAACCCATGAGTAGATCGCTCTGTTTTACAATATGGTGTCAGGAGGCATAGATTGGAATCCCTAGATGATAAGGGGGTCTATTCTACAAGACTATTTCTGTTTTCCTTTATGTTAGTTAACCAACACCCACTACTTTAGTTTTGGGGATATAAACCAAAGTGAAGTTTGGGAAATCTCTCTCTTGCATTTACCTTCCTTCTGCCTGCATCTTTGCTCTTCCAAACTTCTTGAATCTCCGGAGAACTTTTATCATTGATATGTGAACTATCATTGTAACACTCTCTTAATATATTAAATACATTTGTTACATTAATTCATTGATTATTTGGAATTAATCTGAAACGGGTCAGAATCCTATTCCTTCAACCTCCTCAGGGGAGACATTAAAGGGCTCCCAGGGAGGTCCTTGGGACTGAGGCCAGAAGTAAAGTGGTGACAGATGATGCACCAGGCAAGGCTGAAAGAGATGGATGTGGAGGAGACATCAAGGAGACCAAGGGTGCAGAAGCCCTGGGAGGGTGCCCCAGATTTGATCCTGCCTTCTAACAGAGTGGATTTGACCCTTCGGTGAAAATGTCAGTTGTTGAACGCCAACCCTCCAAAGTAATGTGAGAGACTTTTCTGACAGACATTCCCCACGATTACTGAGGTCTTATGATGTTGTCTCACTCAGTGGGTATTGTAGTGAAATGGGCGGTGTATGGTTCTGTAGGTCCTTTCAGCTCCATAAACAAAATTTAAAAAAGATATATACTTTTGGGAAGCCGCTAAAAACATCTACTATCACCAGCAGATGTTTGACAGGAATCTGTCATGGCAGTTACCAGCTAAACAACATTGTTGTTACACCTTCTACACCCGGCGTAAGTGCTGCACGTGCCTGTGTTGAGCCTTAAGCTGCAGTAAGAGTTTCTCGTCGCTAGTTTGAATAGTAAATTGTATTTACACTTTATCTTAATGTGATTTAATTTTCACAATAATTGTACAGCAGAGTGTACATTAGAGCTCACCAGCTGTGCCATTGTACTCTCCTATCCTGAGTTTGTATTGATTCCTGGCATCTCCGATGGCGAACTTGTCATAGTTGGCGTAGACAGACTCCTGGCCATCCTTCAAGTCAATCCGGAGCTCATAGCGTCCTTGAGCTGAAAGCTTCTGTATATTGTCCAAACCTACAACAACAAATGACACCACTCAATTTCTGTGTAAAATGATAATGGTCATTCACTCAACAATGAACGGTCATGAGGACTGTATAGAATGTATTCTCTAAGTGGAAGATAAGTGAATTGCAGCAATAACAGCCTGCATTCAAATACACCCTCCCCTGCTGCTCGCTCATGCTAATGTTTTCTTTTAACTTTTGCTCGATTTTAAAGATACTCCACAGAAAACGAAATGGTACATTGATTCCCTACACTATTTAGTGCTTCATTTCTTTCAACAGAAATTGAAAAGAAACACTGCAAGTGAACTGTGCAGAATTGCTCTTTGTATGCACCCAAAATAATTAATCGGGTTCAAAATGTTTGTGAAACACTGACATTCCACTATTGACACAATATATTATGGGCATTTAGTAATGTTTCAATGCAAACATTTTACCTATTGCTCCTTTAATGTCTACAGTTAACATGACATGGTGAGAACAGATGCACACAGGGAATGACAAGCAGAGATATCAGGAAGTAGAGTAGTGAACGTTGATGTGAAAAGTGTTCATATCTTGTATATTTTGGTCCATTTGGCTGTACTGTTGCCAGCCCAGGGCCTAGCCAGGCTGTGGTGATAAGGACCAGGGAGATTAAACCTTGCTTTCTACAGATAAGAAGCCTCCCCTTCTGGTCGGCAATGCTTCCTGTTTAACCTCAAGCTGAACATCATATGATGTCGTCGATGTCTCATGATTGCCAATAGCAGTTTTTTGAAACCCTACAAAAACCTTCAACACTCAGATGATAAGCATTGGGTTGAACCAGGGTAAAACTTGGCACGAGTTCCAATATGTCAGCAAAAGATACAGTCAGTATTATAAAGCCAAGAAGGCCATTGCTGGTGACAGGGGGAAAGCAATTGGTGTAATGAGATTTGTTAAACATTAAGTGAACTCCAATTTGCCAGTACATAATGCGGGATCATCTGCTATCAATCTGATAGCATAGCTTGGGCATCGGCTTGATTAGAAATTGCCAGCAGGATTTAAAAAAATGCATTTGGAGGTGGATCTCATTATATCTCCGAAATTACCATCTCTTATCATTTTATTACCCAGCTCAATCCTACACCTCCCCAGAAATGAGGGGGCAAATTTAAATGGCCAATAATGACAGCATATTGCACAAATGCGTCAATTTCTTTATATTACATCCTTAAATTGACAATATATTTGTCCAGGGTTGAGTCAGTGTGTACGATTAATGGATAGCGCCATGGCCATAATAAAATTGGTCTGTTTTCTAACGACTGCAGATAATAATATCCGTTAATTTGCGTTTTCAGTGTGAGGCAGCGTTAATGTCCCAGGGGTGAGAGCTCTTCTGTCCCTCCTTGTAACAGGATGTTTAAACCAAACGTTGTCGCGTCCCCCGGGTCTCACAACAGCAGCATCTACTGTAGGATGCCGTAGATCAGGTCAGATGCCCTTGCCTCGTCCGTCGCTCTCACTGTCACCTGAGAGCTATGGCACTCTCCACTCATGGCCTTACTGCCTTTGTTGTATCCCAATTCAACTGCAGGAATGGTAAAACACCATACATTATACAGCCCTGAAAAAATGCACCTTTTTCTTTCCGAAAAAGTTGAAAAGGAAGGTTTTGAGTGAGGAACAGAAGCATTCAATTTGCAGTAGTCTCTTAATTTAACCCTTCTGTTCCTCACTCAAAACCTTCCTTTTTGACTTTTTTGGAAAAGAAAGAAAAAGGTGCAGTGATCTCTTAATTTCTTCCAGAGCTGTATATTGTAAGTAGGCCAAATGCCAAATCATAAATAAGTAGTTATGAACTCTGATGTAAACAGAGGCCTTTTTAGGAACTTTCCAATCCACTTCCACTAAACAGCATGAGTTAATATGATAGTATGGACTTCATTCAACTGTGTTCAGTATTACAGACAACGTTAAGGTGATTATGGATATTACAGTATATACTGTAATTACAACTGTAAGTATCTAATCAACCTTAGGCCAAATGCCAAATCATGTAATTGACCACAAGTCTACATCATACACAAATAAAAATATTCCAAATGGATTCTGGTGCCGGTTGTACGCAAACCCTTTTTAAATCCAAGTTTTTCATGGAACCAAAAAGGGGTTTATCAGGATTGAAAAATAGTCTAGATGGAAAACAAAAAAGGGTTTCTTGTGGGTGCACCACATAACCCTGTTGAAAGCCTCTTGGAATCCCAAAAAACTAATTTCATCGGACGTTTTCTTCAGCAAAATTTTATAATTGAGAATAAATTAAGTACATGGCAAACATGGAATGTATAAAAAACTTTGAAATGTACATACAGTTTATGAGACAATATTTGTATAACTTTCAGGGGAAAGCAACAAGAGTCATGAACTTCTGCAATCATGAGATAATAAAGAACACTGGAAAGAGACATCCTGTTTTCTCTGTCTGTTCTTGGCAATGTGTTGAATGTTGCTTGGTTTCCCAAAATGCCCTGTAAACAGCAAGGAAGAAACTGATATGAATGTACAATGTACGTTTAGATTGTACTTCATCAGAAACTGATAGAGGTCCGCAAGAAGGTGATATTATAATAGTATACCTTATGTTTGGGGACGCTTAGAGATGTCCTTGTTTTCGAAAAAAAAAAAAGTCCTTTAAAATGGCGTCAAATTGATCAGAAATACAGTGTAGACATTATTGATGTTGTGAATAAATATTGAATCTGGAAACGGCTGAATTGTAGTAGAATTTCTATGCAGGCGCATTGGGGCCCATAATAAGCAGCGATCACTCCTGTCATTTTCTATCCTTTTTCTGGAAAGAAAATAAAAAGGTGTAGTGGTCTCTTGATTTTTTCCAGAGCTGTATATGATGCTGACAACAGTGCTTGTTGTAATGTTGAGATTTTTGTTGCACCCAGTTTTCTGGGATTGTGATTGGACAATGAGGAACTCTGGGTGTGCTGGCCAGAGGTGGCACTGTATTCTGTGGTTAGGCACAGACAGTTGATACCGTAAAGGTAGGGCCTACAATGTAGAGCGGAGATGTTTCGTACATGACTCCCCTTTTCCCCACCACTGAGCCCGGGTCAAAAGTAGCGCCCTACGTAGGGAAAAGGAGCAATTTAGTGTGCAGTTTGGGCCTGACGGAGGTGACGGCTGGCTACAGTTGCCAGCAGTTAATGAGTCAGAGGAAATGAAACAGCTCATAAAGGCTATGCACTACTTTTAGCTTATACCTACCTTAAACATATGAATCACACTGGTTTAAGAGCATGGTGGATCTAGGAATTATTGGGACATGATGTATCGTGATTCTGCATGCGTGCTAAGGACTAGTGGATATAGAACGAGCCATGACAAAGACTAAGGATACAGAATAAGCTCTGTGGAATCCTCATTGTTCAGCAATACCCTTACAGCTATACCCTTTATTTAACCACCAAAAAAATGAATCACTCCATCTTTGTATTGATAAAAAGCTGAGGAATTGGTCGGGTGAAATGTAACCACTCTGGAATTAATATGCAGCGCTATGAAAGGAAGGTCTGACCATCCACTATATGATTTTTGCTGGACCGCGTAAGCCGAGCCAGCTAACAAGAGCGAATGTCTTTTACTGACTGACTGACTGACTGAGCACCCCTTGTTTAATAGCGTAAAGGTTAGCAAAGCGGATCTGCAAACTGTAGGTCCTGTATTCGGATATCCTCAAAGGCAAAGTGAAGTACGCATTATAAATTATTACGTGTAGACGAAAAAAACCTTCTGGCTAAAACCTTCCGTATCTACATTAAGTCTGAAATAAAACAGTTTACGGTTATATTGCGACTGAAAAAAATGTGCTGACTACAACATAAAGCAGTTACGTTATAGTAAGCCTTAATTCAAACTGTATACGGTTATATTGCGACTTTTTCTGGCATCCTCAATCTCCCTAGCAATTGCTCAAGTCTTATGAATATTCCTAGGAAGATAGTGGATACTGGTAAGTCATTTACCTTCAGCTCCTCCTCCTAACACGGAGAGTTGAGTTGATGCCAAAGAACTCGATTTTGGTCTCATCTGACCACAAAACTTTCACCCAGTTCACCTCTGAATCATTCAGATGTTCATTGGCAAACTTCAGAAAGGGCCTGTACATGTGCTTTCTTGAGCAAGGAGGCCTTGCGGGCGCTGCAGGATTTCAGTCCTTCATGGCGGAGTGTGTTACCAATTGTTTTCTTGGTTACTCCCTTTAAGAGTGTGCTCCTAATCTCAGCTCGTTACCTGTATAAGACACCTGGGATCAAATACTTATTTCCCTCATTAAAATGCAAATCAATAAAAAAATATTGGATATTTTTGTTGTTATTCTGTCTCTCACTGTTCAAATAAACTTACCATTAAAACTATAGACTGATCATTTCTTTGTCAGTGGCCAAACATACAAAATCAGCAGGGGATCAATTACTTTTTCCCCTCAGTGTAGATTACACTATTAATAACCCATTACAGAGTATTTTCCCTGATACCGTATATTATGTGACAAAATGTCAAACTGGAAAGGGTTAACTGCTCAACTACTTTTCTCTTTGCACTAACCAGCACATTGTGATGACCTTGAAACGCCATTAGATCCAGAGCCGTTATTAGCTGTCCTCGTAATCTTAGAGGTTCAGAACACATTACTCAAAGCCCAAACAAGAAGTCATTTTTTACAGTTTCATTGTGGTAGAGAAATTCATTTGGATGGTTTGGAAAAATATTGAGATCCCACTTGCTATATTTTGGGTCAGCAAATTGGGAAACACTTTACATTCAGAAAGTATATCATACATCCTGAAGGAGGAGTATATATTTATAAAATACAGCTCTGGAAAGCAATAAGAGAACACTGCATCAGTTTCTCTGGTTTTACTCAGGATTTACTATTCATAGGTATGGGTTTGAGTAAAATATAAATTTTGTTTTATGACTTAGACTACTGACAACATTACTCCAAAATTCTAAATAAAAGTTGTGTCATGTATAGTATGTATTTGTAGAAAATAACAATTGGTTAAAATCACCAAAAAGATGCATTCTTTTCAGACATCAAATAATACAAAGAAAACAAATTCATATGCATTTTTAAACATCAAAATACTAATGTTTTAACTTAGGAAGAGTTCAGAAATCAATATTTGTTGGAATGACACTGACTTTTAATCACAGCTTTCATGCCTCTTGGCATACTCTCCACCAGTCTGTCCCATTGCTGTTGGGTGACTTTATGCCACTCCTGGCACTAAAACTCAAGTAGCTCGGCTTTGTTTGATGGCTTGTGACCATCCATCGTACTCCAAATCAAATTCCAGAGGTTTTCAACAGGGTTCACTTCTAGAGATTGGGACATGACAGGGTCTTGATCTGGTGGTCCTCCATCCACAACTTGAATGACCTGGCTGTGTGGCATGGATGATTGTCCTGCTGGAAAAAGGACAATCCTCGCCAGGTCACTGTCTAACGATTAGACGACAAGGTATAGGGCAAAGCTGAAAATCCTCATCAGAGAAGATGACCTTACTCCATTCCTCTATGGTCCAATCCTTAGGGTATTTTGTCAACTTCAGCCTGGCTCTTCTTTGCATCTCATTGATGAAGGCCTTTTTTCTAGCTCTGCATGACTTCAGCCCTGCCCCTAGGAGCCTGTTTCCAACGCAACCTGACACTCACTGTATACCTCTGCCAGTAAAGCCAGAATTTAACACTTATTTTCCTCACTCAAAGCTTTTCTTTCAAACTCTGTCATGCTGAATAGTTTTGTTTTTATTTAAATTACCTTTGAGGTACTTCTTGAACTGTTTTTGCCATCCAGCTTGTTGCAAGAGGATAGTGATGACCACAGCAGTGGTTTATATAATTTTCCTTGTTAAATTAGATATGGTTCAAGTAATCACTGAATCACTACATCGTTAAGTAAAATTAGGATTGCCTGTGTTGGAATTTAACAGACACGGGAATGGAATGAATGCCGTACATGTAGAGATGCTGGACTCTTAATAGGGTGGTCACATAATTTTTTCCAGAGCTGTATCTGGTAGCCTCTCTACTAAATGGAGTTTTGTGGGGGAATAGAAAATTAGGGAGGGATTGGCAGGTGTGAGCAACTGCCTGAGGGGGGACTCTTTGGGGGGAGGAACGGGAAGGGGATACCTCCTATGGGTGGGATGGATGGGTGGTGGTCTGCTTTATTGTTCTGTTTTTGTTGAGTTTTGTGCATCGCATGTTTTTTGCCCTCTGTATTTTCATTTGTTAAATGAAAACACAGAGGGGAAATAGAAAACATCTCAATGTTTTGTGAACTTGTGTGTGTTGTATCTCTCTAACTGTCCCATATTATTATTTCATGAAACATAGGAATCAATGGGTTTGTAACATTAATTCAATAGACTGAAAATTTGATGGAGAACCCAAGGTACCCAGCTTTAAGATGAAGTAAAGATGTTAGTTTTTAAAGTGCACACAAGTCTATTTTCTAATTAAAAGTATAATAATTATCTCTCAAGGTTGGTATCTGCTATAAAATATTCATTTATACAATCTTTAATCTATTTCCAAAACAATAACATGAAAATCGGCTCAAGTAGAAACATTGTTCATTTCCAGCTTTTCTAATGAATATATTTATGGATTTTGTAATGAGATTTGCAGAAATACTCTACATTGCCTTTTGTTTTGTATCAAAATCTGAGAATTGATGAAAAACAATTACCCTTCCATCTCAGTGAGAAATGAAATCCATTAATAAATTACAGAGCTAGTGTTTGTGAAGTCCCCAAAAAATATGAGGTCTACACACTAAACAATGAATGTATAACAAACGACAGCTGTTAACCCAGTGGGGAAAATTAAGAACAACAGAAATGATGACAAAGAATAGACCTCCTTTTTCAATTTTAAGCAGACCCGGGGACATATGTGTGTTGTCAATGGGTGTTTCATTGGGAGCTGGCATATGCAAATCAGCCCAGTTCAAAATCCTACCAAGCCAAAATTCATCTTCTAGGTTTCCAAAGCCGACTCTGTAGTCGCTCCACTTCCTCGAGAAATCAGTCAGGCCGTTCTGACGTCGTTGGAACACCTGAAGTACAGACCGGGTACACATGCACATTGATGAACAAATTAAAACAATGGACTCCACATTTCGTACATCCTGACAAAGTAGACGTCCTAAATCGTTTGAAACCCAGGCCTGAATGCCGGGTGTGTTTCTGCGTTACTTCAGCTAGGGACACCTACAATCCAGCCGCCCTCATCGGTGGTCATGTCGCAGTAGACCTGCACTCCCTGGTTAGGGTCTCTGTTGATGTAGATGGTGTAGACGCCACTGAGGGACTCGCCATTCAGGAGATGCTGAGCACAGTTCTGGGGGGTGGCGAACAACCGGTTTCCTGGAGAGAACGGAGACAATGTAAGATCCGTGGCGGGAATTGGGTCAGTGTTCAGACTCAGAGCAGGACTGCTCGCAAAGGATCACTTTACTATATCAGATCGTAATAAATGAGATGAATGGATATAGACAGGGGGAATTTGATCCCAGATCAGCACTCCGTTGGAATGGGGCCCTAGGCTCTGAGTCGTGAATGCGTGGGGATGAATTCTAAACGTGTGTGTGTGTGTGTGTGTGTGTGTGTGTGTGTGTGTGTGCAGGGGTAAGCTACCTGTTGTGAAAGCCATGGAGACAATGCCGCTGGTCTCTAATCCCTTGGCAGCCTGCAGTCTCACGGTGTACTCTGAGGTCTCTGCCAGGCCTTCCAGACGAATCCACGTGTCCTCTGCATCCAGGATCAACTCCTGCAGCACGTACAGTATAACTTATAGATCAGGACTTGCAATGATCCGAGATCATTACTCCTTACTTTGAAGCGTTGCCCCCGATTATGACTCAGTAAATGTGTGCCTTTTTCCTCAAAATTTCTTTTTGATGCACTCTGGAAGTACTTAGTACTAACTACACATATTAATGCGGCTAAATATTAGGGATTAGTAAAACCATTACCTCTTACTCCATGTACAAAATATATTAAATAAAAGTACTTTTTAACCATTTACAAACTATTTGGTAAATATTTTGAGTGACCTCATGTTAAGGCTTTTCATACTTTATAATATTGGCTCTACTAATATTTTGTATGACAAGTGTAAACGGTCACATCCCATTGGTAGACATTCCAGCACCACTTTGTGCTCCTTCTTGTCTCAAAACCGAGTAGAACATATTAATGATAAAACACTAACTACAGAAGCCATGATGTTACAGATATATATGAACAGAGTGTTTACTTTTACAAGACTAAAGAATTCACAAACTGAACCTTATACTTTCTAACATGTATGTAACCAGACGTCCATCACGGAATTGTGTAAGAATTCAGTTCAAGGTTAACTGAGGTTAGACTCATCTAAGGGTTGACTGAAAGGAGATAGTGTCACATCCAATTATTATAACAGTGTTACAATTTTGTTACTATCGTCCTCTATATTATATTTTCCCTAAACAGTGTTTAGTTTCCAGTCACATTTTCTAGAGGCTATGTTGAGACCATGTGGCGCTTTGAATACAAATGGAATGTCTACCAATGGCATGCACATCTTTGGTTACAAAACTATAACAATAACACTGGAGACTCGTTAATAATAAAGTACAAATTGACCACATTAAAAAAGGACTCACAAAAAACATTCACCAAATATTAGTATCATCTCTCAAATGGCCTTCGGAATAATGCAGCAGCTACTCAAAGAAATCATAACTCACAAGTCAGTAAGAGTTGCTCAAAAACAATGATTCATTAAACACTGCAAACCAACTGTAAGCACTGAACAGTTTGAGCTACACACAACTAACTAACTTGGTTTACACTCAAAATCATTCTCTGTGATGCACACATGTTTCAGTGAAAGGTACAGTTACTGATTAGGACATGACTATATATGTTCAGCTATCCTTCTTATATGTACAGAAAACTATTTAGGAATAATAAAAATGGTATGAAAGCTTACAAAGGGAAACAATTATTATTACATTAATTTGCTTTAATGAAAATTGCAGTATCAGACATTCAACTAAAAAAAATGTTGGAAAAGGATTGTATCAAGAATTGCAATAGGAATAACTGTGCATAGTACCAGGACTACTTCTTGCCATGGCCATGATGGTAGTGTTATGACACTGTCAATTACAGCGTAATGTACCAGGTAAGGTTATTAGTAGAAATGTTTAGCCCACTGACTGTAAATAGTGATGGGGCTCCTATTTAATATGACATAAATATGAAACCAAGTGAGTCAGGGAATGGCCTTTAACTGAAACATTGGAGAGTCCCCAAAAGTTAATTTTGTTGTTACTATAATTGCACAGTGCTTTGTGACATTGGCCATTTCTTAAGTATCCATATGGTTTGCTTCTCCATTATTATTCTTTATATATATTTGGCCATACATACAATTTCATTTCGGCATATTGGCACAATATTTTGTCAAAGTCAATGTGGGAAAGTAGAGATTTTCGTTTGTTTCTTTTAGTTGCCAAATGATTGCTTTCACATTGATCTCCAGTGATCACAAAAGAAAATAAAACCATTGTAAATTAGCCTAAATGTAGAATCCTCTTTTCAAAATGGATGACTCATTTACATCCCATCAATAGCTCTTATCAAGTATTAGATTAGATGTTATTCCACCCAGTGTCTCTCATCATTATTAATCATTTCATGGGGTGTGAAAGAAGATTCATTTTTTACTAAGTTCAGAATAAAGCATATCTGTAGACACGTCTGTTTTACCTCCATTCTTAGGAGTTCAACAAAAAGTGTCAGCACGGTAAATTTACCAGGGTTTTCACCAACAGTGATCCACAGCAGTGATACTATCCGAATCCAACAAAAGACAAAGCAACCAGGCACATTTACAGAAAAGAAAAATGTATGTTGGCCCCATTTTAAATGCATTATTCATTCATGTTGGCCTTTGTATAACTGTGCCCTATGTTTTTCTAAGTGATAAGAAGGAGAACTAAAAACTGATGGAGGAAAGGATCTAATCACATACACTAGTGCCATACGGAGGAAAGAAACACTTATTTCTGTCTAACTCAAGATGGCTCAACTGTGTTTGTTCGTTTCTGACAAATCCACTTTTAGCAAATGGATATTTCGTGACTCGGTGGATGGCATCCCATTTTTCTCAGAGATCGCTTTTTCTGGCAGATGAAATAAAAGTGATTTCTCTGATGAGCTCTCTAGGAGTTGGACGTGACAGCAAAGTGAACTGCTGAATCTGATACAGCTTTGAGCCACATGCAATATCTATGAAGTACTGAATGAAATATTCACCATTTTGGAAAAAGTCACACATTTTAAAGTAATACTTAAAATGCGAGAATAATGAAGTTGCTCTTTAATGATGTATCGCTCACAATAGACTGGACACAATTTCACAGTCGTTTTTTTAATTACAATATTGCTTTATTATAAGTAGATTGTTGTTTCCAATATAAAATATTTGCATGTATGGAATTTTTATCTATGTTTAACTTGTAAACAAATAATCCTGTCTTGTGTACATGTGGCTTATTTGCAGTATTTCATTTTATATTGCAGTTAGCTATAATGCCAATAGATCAGCATAATTAAACTCATGTTTCGATAGTAATATGAACATTATATTCACTGACATGAAAGTTTGAAAATACTCAATGGGAACTAAAATTAACCAAAGGTGTAAAAAACAACCAACTAAAACCAAATGCTCTGTCCATGACTGACACCCACTGGACAAACACAAGCACCAAAAACACAAGGTCAACATACTAAAACGTGAGGGTGTCTGTGTCAGAAACACACAGAAACACACTGAGGATAGCACTGTCTTGGGCTTTTTCTTGTATGCATCCCAAAATGGCAGGAAAGTGCACTACAGTAAATTAGGGTCCAGTGATTGCACTTAGTGCACAATATAAGCAATATGGTTGCATTTGGGATGGACGTTTAACAGTGCAATTAGTTGAGAGAGATATCTGTTGTAGAATATCAGGGGAAATTGTTTCTGGTGAGTCATTAATTGGCGCATTGCATCATAATAGGCCTGTTAATCTACTTAATTAATACAACTCAGCTACTTCAAAAAATTTAATTAAAATGAAATATGTTTCAGGGAGCCAAATTAAAAACATCTAAATGACACTATGATGCTATATGTGCTTCTGTGCGGGTCTGTATTAACAGGTCATTAATCCAGGAGACACCTATATTTACAACATACAGTTGACAAAACACCAGTGTGAATCCAGATTATGGCTTCCATTTCATCAGTCAGCCTGCGAATGCATTTCGGCTTGATGACACAGCACAAAGGCCCACGCTTTTGATGGAAAACTCCTAGATGACAATCAGCCAGTGTTTTAGTCAGCCTGAATGTCAGTCTGTTTGTGCTGTGATGCCAACTGCTTGTCACTCATAGTCAACGCTGATATGTGGCTTGACAATGACGGCAATGGATAAGACAAGAGCTCAGTAACAGGCTATTATTTTGGCAGACTGAAAACACTACACCAGTGGAAGTCACACATTTGTCTAAGCACATTTGTGAACAGGCGTTGAAGGAAGGCACGTTCACTGGTAAGACATGCCTGATCTCCTTCGCTTTTTTCCTCCAAGTTGCCAATTGCTTTTCTGGGTGTTGGTATAAGCATTATAGTTTCTGAAAACAGCAGTTTTTCTTCTTGTTAATCTGAACTTGTCTGCCTGTAAGATGTCAAGTCACTAACCCCATCCTTCCATTGGTAGAGCCTGTTGGTCTGCCCTGTGCTTTGCTCACGTGTGCTCTTTGCCTTGTTTCAGAGTGGAAATACAGATATCTCAGGGGCTAAAATTAAAATTTTATCGATATTACACTTGCAAATATGGTGACATTTCTAAAGTAGAGAAATATTTCATAGAAAATGCTTGTATTATCAAAATAATATGATCAAAATGTATTTTAGACATACGGCTCCGTTGTCATTAGCCATGCAAACATTACTGTAGTTATAAAAGCTCACATTCAATGGACTCCTTTCAAACGGAGCTAGGCAGTTAACGTTATTTTCATGAATTTTTGTCATACTGCATGTAAAATCTGCTGATATGAAAATTAGAGAAAGGATTTAGCTTCTATGTATTTGCGGGTTTAAAGAAAATGTATTGTTTTTGACCCTGATCACTGCACTTTAGTAATGTAATTTTGTAAAACCATTTTAGACAGCCCTCAAACAAACCTTCAAGACACTATTGGGACAAAATGTGCATCCCATTAATATTGAAATCTTTGCTTGTTCCCAGTATGCCCCAAATACATTTTATGCACCCGGTATCCAAAAGTGCATAGCTTCAAGAGATGTGGTTACTATTCTAATGTTATTACTATTAAGGATTGTATTTGTTCCACCTATATTAAAATGAATGTAATTCACTCTACATAAGAGTGTCTCAAAGATGGAGTCTGGGACTGTGATGTAAAAGTCATTTATATGTGCATGATCTACAAGCAAAATCACTACCATACTTCAGATAGCCACAAAGCAACTTATTGAGTACGCAATTTTCAGAGGATACATTTTGCCTCAAAACCACAAATTTTACAACCAATGGGATAAAATACTTGAATTCCTGTAATGACTAAAATGTAAACATAAATAGACAGTTTTGTGTTGCACATTTTGTCACTACTGTTTTAAACTTCACATTTAAGCAACAATAGGTGGAATTTCAGACAGACATCTAAAAGTGACCTTTAAACAATGTTTATCGGTTTTCTGTGCCAGGTGTACAAATATATAAAATGTTGCTATATATTTCAAATGAGGTTAGTTCAAGCTGCATCTGGAGTGGGCTGTGCTTTTATATGGCTGCTGCGAAGGTGATGAGCACATATTGCCTGCAAACTGCAGCACCACCACAAATGATTCATTATTAAGTTTGAGCAGAGGCAATGTGTATGTGTTGGTTCTATAAAGCTGTATCTACCATAACGTTCATAAATCGATTAATTTCATTCTTGCATCCATTCATCAGTCCAATCATAATGTATTTTTGTTCTGCATTGTCGCCAGCAGCTTCTTCTCTGCACATGTGAAACAAACTGCCCTGAAAACCAACAGCAGTTGGTTAGGATACTGAACCATGCCGAGAATCCATCTGTAGGGCGATTTAAACAATTCAATTGATCGAGCCCCCAAACAAAATGTGATGATTATACTATTTTCCTTTAAAGTGAATTTAAAGGAATATAGTTGATTTTTTTTTTTAACAAATTAAAAAAATTAATTAACTGCACATCATTAGATGCCATTCTACCACTTCTTCAATCTTCAGTTGGGAGTGACACGTGTATCAGGGCAGCAGCCAGGCTTGGAATTTCGTCATTTTAGGGGCAAGGCCATTTGGCCGTCGGTATCACAAAAACATTTAGGCACAAAGGCCACATGACAGGGCACAAAGGCCATTGAGTGAAATAGGAGGATTTGGAGCTTACAAATAAACTGTTGATAAGAAAAAAAACATGCATGACAAAACATATACATTATTCAATTTTTAATATCATATTTGGAATAATAACTTATTATAACTGATGTTTTTTCCAAATAAAAAATGAAACTATCATCTTTTAATCCTTAAAACGACATCAACTCCTCCCTCAATTTTTTATGGATTCTGGAATCTGTTTAATATCAGAAGTTTAAGTTGGAAGCGTTCACATGACGCAACGAACAGGCTACACAGATTACAGTTAAGTAACGTTAAGGCTAGCTAGCCATCACAGAAGGATAACATTACCTCTGTTACCAAAAAGCAAACCGCTTAGTATAATTTAACCTCACAGTCACCTGTGCTACTAAGAATGACCTAAATAAACAAATACAGTGACTTAATAGTACACGGAGCAAGTCATTTTTGTATTTTAATCTTTCACCACAAACGCTGCCATGTCAAGCGATCTCAAACCTAACATTACTTCTCTGAGCTCTCAAAGATGGTTCAGGTGTATTCATAGTTTTCCGTCACGTGGTTGCTCTGACAGACTGGCAGGCAAATCATTGTTAAAACATGGTGGCTAACACTGCAAATTTTATGGAGCTACTGCACAAGCCAGTATACAAATACACTGAAATTCTTAGGCGCTTGTGACCCATATAAAGCACCCGCTAAGTTTTTTAAACAGATTCTACTTATTTTTAACATATTCAATCTAAGGACACTTATAGGAGTATTCCAAATTATAATAGACATTTCCGGAAAACATCAGGGACGATAAAGAAAGCAATTGTTTTTGTTGGGAACAACTATTAATTGATCCTCTGTTACAATATGGAGGTTCATAGGTCTCTGTTGATGAAACATGCACAGCTTGTGTCATAGGTGGAAACAGAGGACACTTAAATTTGATTCCTGACCCGTAAATCACACTGGGGTCACATTGTTGGGAATAGCTTTAACCATTCAAATACAAGAGCCAAATCCGAAGGGAATTAAATGATTGTAAATAAACCAAACAAGACAAAAGTGATTCTTCCTGGTACTGTTAAGAATACTGATGAAAGGTTTCTTTGAAAACCAGGATTGCTTTGCATTAAGCTCACGTGAACCGCAATGACTATGCCTGCACTACAGACTGCCGCTAAGAGTGTGGAGGCATTGTGGGCAGGGACTTTCTGACCTCATCGCACTGTACTAACTACTTCTGGAGGCTTGGGTGCCTGCTGAGTTAACTGAGGTCGTCAGACACGTGAGCACGTCCTGACACCCGTTGACCTACGTGCCATCCTGCTCTCTCAATTCCATGGGAAAATGTTTGATAAAACGGGGCTTGGAATTGAACAATTGGAAATAGAGAGAAAAACAAGACGAATTAAACAAAATAAGAAATGTCTGCAGATAACACACTCAGGTCAATATTTTCACAGGAGCCTCAGGAGCGTGTTGAGTTCAGTGTACATGATTTAAACCTCTTGTTGATGAAGTCATTGTGGATAAGCTCTACTGCTTACCTTTTTGGTGCCCTCGGCTGATTTGTATGTGAGCTTGTAGTTGTCAATGTCTGCAATGGGCGGTTGCCATGAGATGAGGACACTGTGATGGTTCACCTCACTGGCCGTCAGGTTCATAGGAGCGTCCATGGCTACAGGGGACCAATCAGGAGGGAAAGAATACAACATGACTGTTCCACTTAAATATCCATTTAGATATTCAGTCCCCTACAAAGGAATTGGAACAGCAAGGCAAATTCCTTTGATTTTGATGGTCACTGAAGACTTTTGGGTTTAAGATCCAAAGATGAATATGAGACAAGAGTTCAGAATTTCAGCTTTCATTTCCTGGTGTTCAAATCTAGATGTGATAAACAACTTAGGACCTATCACCGTTTGTATTAGACCACAGCATTGGTAGGTGTGCAAAAGTAATGGAACAAATAATTTTAAAGTAAATAACATTTAATATTTGGTGGCATAACACTTGCTTGCAGTAACTGCCTCAGGCCAGCGACCCATCAACATCACCAAACTGTTGCATTCTTCATTTGTGACGCTATTCCAGGCCTTTACCGCAGCTTCTTTCAGTTCTTGTTTGTTTCGGGGTGTTTCACCCTTCAGACTCCTCTTAAGGAGGTGAAATGCATGCTCTATTTGGTAAAGGTCAGATGATTTACTTGGCCAGTCTAAAACCTTCCACTTTTTTCCCCTGATGAAGACCTTTGTTTTGTTGGTAGTGTGCTTTGGGTCATTGTCCTGCTGCATGATAAACTTCCTCCCAATTAGAAAAAAAATTCTGTACACTTCTGAATTCTTTCTGCTGCCACCATCATCAGTTACATCAGCAATAAATATTAATGAGCCTGCTCCAGAAGCAGTCATGCACGCCCAAGCCATGACCATGCTTCACAGATGAGGTTGTATGCTTCGTATCATAAGCAGTTCCTTTCTTTCTCCACACTTTGGACTTTCCATCACTTTGGTAGAGATGAATCTTGGTCTCATCAGTCCATAAGATTGTGTTCCAGAACCTTTGCTGCTCATCTCTGTACTTCTTTGCAAATTTCAGATTCTTACTGCTGATGTGTGGTTTGCATCTTGTGGTGTCCTCTATATTTCTGCTCCCTGAGTCTTCTTCGAACAGTGTATTGTGATACCTTCTCCCCTGCACTGTGGAGGTTGTTGGTGATGACATTTACATGATGTTCCAATACTTTTGCTCACT